>JAHPZR010052917.1:0-23047 GCA_019787425.1 Platygyra sinensis
GAATTTGAATCTCATTAGCGTTCAATCCTGTAGATCACTGCTGCGCTGAGCCCAAAACTTCACTGTTAACGTACCTAAACATGGCTTGGTTTTTGAACACATCAATAGCTTTGTATATATCATGGCAAGCCAAGTAATACAGCACAGCACGTTGATGCTGACCCTGCGATTCAAGCTGGTCAGCAAACGCCCGCGTGGTAGCCAGCCACACGTCTCGTCCAGCTGAAAGAACAAACGGGTGTTTTAGAAGTAACTTGACATGATTGGTTAAAAGAAGTTGATACATTTTACATCAGTTACAACTCTTTGTACACCGGGTCTCATATTTACATAAAATCGCAAACTTAAATCCGCGCTAAACATTTGTTGTCGCAGCTAAAATTACTAAAGCGAGCAACGTTGCTCTGAAGGCACCTAAAGTACCGCCCGGGGAATTAGGAACGGCTACGTAAATGGGAGTTGAACTCTGTCCTACTAAGCAACCAAAATTTACCAAACGTCTTATCGTCAACAAGCAATCGCACATGGCTATGGTCATTTGCAAGGAGTGTTTTAGTGGTGTAGGCAAACAGTTTAATTAGAATGGAAATGCCGGCGATGTTACTGTATATTACCAAGAGGACTGAGAGAGACAAGCCATTCCGTCAGCTGTTTGCTGTTAACCGCCATTTCGAGCGCACCGCCCAGATTTCCTTTCCAGATCTCCAACTGAAGCTTGTAATCAAGGTTACCACTCTCCTTATGGTGCTGACCTGCACGAGAAAGAGGCAGATCAGTTAATAGTAAGAGCATCTGGTCAGAGGAGAAAAATGGCACCTGTCAGCTCAGCTGGCCAATCAATTGAAGGAAAAACATGTGAGTGGGTACACTTTATTATATAAGCGACACTGTACAGGTGAACCTATAACCCGACCAAACTCGCTCATGTGGCCACGCATTTCCTTTCTGGAGCTAACGTTCGGAAGGACACCCCTGGTTTTATTCCAGCACTGTGAAATTACCACAGAGTTAATTCTCCTATTTCCTCTTTGTACAATTTAAGTTTTGCCTTGGTCTTCCATTTGGGGCCAAATTTGCGGCTGCTGCTTGAAGTCTCATTAAGATATAGAAAAGTTAACCCTGCGATGTAGAAACTCATCTGATTTCTCTTGTAACAGAATGGTATTTCAGGAATAATAATTTTGTAAGGCTTTTCTGATATGAAGTGCAACCATTCTTCAACTTTTTGTTCCCATAGCTAATAAAACTTCAAACAGGCCGAAAATAAAAATCCTGTCACAGCTAGCCCAAGTGTTTTAAGTTTGTCGTTTACCATGCATCACATCCATTTAATCCGTAACTTTACTTTTAAGGTAATTTTACACAACGCAAAAGGTTACTCTTAGTAGCACATCGCATTAATGTTCTCTAAAACCAAGTTCTGTCCAGATGGATTATAGCGAATGTTTCAATAATAGTTGTCGCGCCTATAAAGACATTGACCTTGTCCAATGATGTCTGGTTCGTTTTGTACGCTTTACGTATCTGGAATTGTGGTCACGTGATAATGACGTGAAGTGGGACCTCGTGCCAGACATCGTGTTTTTGTGTTTTTGGTTTTGGGTTTTAGTCGCCATGTTGATCTGAAAGTTTCAGATATGTCCAGAAATGCAGGTTAATGAGATGCATGCACTTTATGATAAGCATTACAAAGTGTCCTCTTTCTAAACATAATTCTGTCAAATATGAAGTAATATGAAAATGAAACTTTGTGATGCTTATTCATAAAGAGCATTGAATCTCATTAGCCTGGATTTCTGGACATAAGTGGAAAGTTTTTGGTGGAAATACAGTTCTCATGTTTGTAACTGTTGGTCAGTGTGGTGATCGCACTCGCCGGCAATAGTATCTAAAAACAATTAAGTATAGAAAGAATTAACTATATACAAACGCAAAATAAAACAAAAAACACTAAGTACCCTCTGCAGCAAACATTCTGTAAGCGCTACGCCTGTCAGCGAACAGGCCGAGATTGACGAGTCCTTCAGATTCAGCTGCACCGTGTGAAGACGGATTAACAGAGCCTTTTGTGTCGTGATTCTGACCTGTGAACAACAAATAGATAATTAAAATTGAAAGGCGCACTATAAAATTTGGCTTGCCATGCAAGAACAGATTCAATTTGCAATCAGCAGCTAGCGAGACAGCGGGTTGACATTAGTTGAGGAGAGTTTCCATGGCTCTCGACTGAACGATACCTAAGCTTAAGACCACTGAACAAAACGGAAAGAGAGCCTTCTGCTGGAGTGAGGGATCCTTTTTCTCTGCAAATGTTTATATGAGGGCCACTGGTTTTTCAGTGATTACTGTTGTGTGCTATTCTCAATAAACAAAGTTGATTTATTTATTTATCTATTTATTTATTGATTGATTGATTTACGTATCAGTCTATCTGTCTGTCAGTCTGTCTGTCCGTTTGTCTGTCTGTCTGTCTGCCTGTGTGTGTGTCTGTCTTTCTGTGTGCCTGTCTGTCTGTCTTCCTGTCTGTCTGTCTGTCTGTCTGCCTGTCCGTCTGTCTGTGTGTCTGCATGCCTGCCTGCCTGTCTGTCCGTGTCTGCCTATCATTTACGATTTAGCACCCTACCATAAATCATCTTGGCCAGTTCAATACATTCTTCCCGTGTCACTGTTTTTGATTTGCTGTCTGCGACAGCAGAAAGTGGAAACATGGATTTGACTTTTCTCTTTTTCTTGGAAGATGAGGCTGTCTCTAGGGTCACTGAAAATGCAAACGTATAACAAGATTAAAATTAAAGTTGTAAAAAAAGATTAAAGAGTAATTTATTTTCCTGTGTAAATTGATAAAAAATGTACTTTTCCAAACGTCGTACTCGCTTTACTTCATACGAAAAGATCATTCATTAGTCGTTAATCCAAAGCTCTGACAATATGAAGTTTGAACTTCCAAGATTTATACAGACAGACCAACAAGTTTTGCGACATTTTGAGAGCTTTCGTACACATGACTGTAAAAGTATTAATTCACCTCTGGACCGCAGTGGGACAACTGGTTCTTGTCTAAAGACGACATCCGACTTTGCCTTCTCACTTGCCCTGTACGTTTCAGCATCATTCGCCTCATTCTCTGGCGTCACTTCCGCTTTCGGCTCCCTTCCATCGTCGCACTCATTTCTTTCATCAGGTTCTATCGCCGCCACCTTGTTCTCGGTTATCGCGTCCTGGGGTTTAACGATTTGTTCCTCTTGATTTGTAACCGTACTTGTCACTTGTCTAGGTTCTGTACTTTGGACGAGAGAGGATGATTCTGTTTCATTGCAGAAGTCACTAGGAGTCTCAGTAGATGGCTGCTCACTCACAGCACTCTGTTCAGGTTTAGACGCTGTTTCTTGCCGCCATGATTCCTTCTCAGCGGAATCTGCCTTTTCTTTTCCCTTTTGTTTATTCTTTTTGTTCTTCGACGACTTGCCAGATGAATGGCTCAGTTTCTTCTCTGGATCAAAAATAATAACAACAATAAGTAATAATCGAATGCATGTTCATGTCGTGACAAATCAATCTCGGCCTCGCCAGAGTATTTACATTGGCAATTTTATAAAACAATTTATTTATGCTTCTAGACGTGTGTCATTGACCTACGATGCACTTGGACATTTGAAAAGCACTCGAGAAACTAGAGTAATGATGCACTTCGGGATTTTCGCTTCTTTCGTGCTCTTCAGACTTCCAGCGTGTACGATAGCTAGTCATCCAATCCTCTACCTCTGCCTTTACCTCTAGAGGGCAAGAACTGGACTAAATAACTTGATGATGCACGCTGAAGCATGAATCAATTGTTAAATGACTAACCTGATACCGGTGGATGTCGATGCTGTTGTAGTGAAGGTCTCCAGGGACGCACGGTCCCATCCTCGCCTCCACTGTACACCAAGTCAGGATCAAGATAACTCCACACTACGCACATCACACGGCCGCTGTGGCCACGGAAATTAAAACAGGGCTTCACCTTTAACCACATCCCAGACCTACGAGCAGGAAAGCTTAACCTGTAACGAGTTATGTTTGTAAGATGCAATACTGAAGATTCCTATATATCTGGCAAACTGGTGCACGCGTACCAAATTTTGCAATTAAGACCACTAAGACCGACCGCTCTAAAACTTGTTTCTCATAGTTTGTTTCGATATGAAACACTGTGCGAATTAAATCCATTAGTCATAAGAATATAAGAATAAACGGGAAGAGTTTTCATCTGCAATTGCAGTGGAAAGGAATGCCATTCCTGCTGTCCTGCATTAGTTTATCCAGCCACTATCAACGCTGTACCAGAACCACTAAGTCTGACGGATGCCAATATGAACTTAGTAGTTGTCTGGCCGACAGTTTTAGTACAACCACTGACTAACTGACTCTAAAACGCTTTAATGTTCCAAACATTGTCCCACGCATTTATCGCAAACTGATGTTTTTGTTGAATGCAAAGATAGGAAGAGCCAACTGTTTAGTGCGTATTGGCGAAATACTGATCCGGTTAGTTTCGGCTCGATCAATAAACATACTCCACCAATATTTTTCAAATGAGGATATAAATGTCACCTCAGATCAGTAGCATCAACTTAGTTCTTGAGAGCGTTAATAAGGCGAAAGACGCTTGTCTTACCTGGGTAGTTCCATCATAGGAAGAGGACAGAAGAAGTTCAAACCGATGAGGACTCCAACTCAAATCCGTGACTCTGCCTGAGTGACCCGCCAGCTGACGAAAACACTCAGTTACGGGAGCTGAGCGTGATGAAGAACTCGACGAATCACCTGTCGGAGGTAAAACACAAAACTTAACACAAAACTCAACTTCCTCTGATTTTACTCGTCCTCAGAGAATCAATGAATAACCAACAGAAAAAGAAGATCGACGACAAGGTAAACTGTTGCAATGTTAAGAAAAGGCGCACGTACCTAACATATTGCCAAGATCATGGACGTGAACAGTGGGCTCATTAGATCCCGAGGCCAACCAATACTTACAGCTAACATTATCTACAAAGAGAGACACACTTGTTAATAGCCTGCATGGCTGAGGGCTTCTTTGATGGAGTTTTCTTGGAAAACAGCGCTAGACAAGGGCTCGTTTTCGCACCTCGCACTCGCATTTTCCATTTTAAGTTCGTATCTTGTACTTTAAGCTCGTATTTGTGCCGCGTTTGTCTGGCGTTTTACTTTGCGTTTGCCTCGCAACCGCGCGAAGTAAAAGATATGAACGCGACGTTGAAAGGCAGCGCGAACTGTGGCACGTGAATGTGGAATGACAAATTAGGGTGATAAGCGCAATACGTGAAGTGCGATGTGCGATGTGTGAAGAGCGAAGTGCGAAGTACGATGTCGTGTCTTTGAATGCCCGGTGAAAAACAGGAACTTGAGATGCTGTAAAGACGAAGGCGAATTGGGCCGATACGTGAATGCGAAGTGCAGAAGACGAATGGCGCGAACGGCGGGGCGCAGGGCAGCATACAGTTTAAGATGGCAGTGTACCTGTACTATTAGCTTCTGTAGTGACTTCTCCGAAGCCATGATGCCACACAAGGGTGGTGATACTCTTCTTGTGTGTGATGATAATCCCAATTTGCAACAAGTCTGGCGGTACATACACTTCAATTGACCTGGAAAAAGAAGAACAACAGAGTCACTGAAACTTTTCGCAACAAATTGCAATAGCCATTTTCACACTTGAATCTAAGCCTTATTTAACTAACTCGTATTTATATTAGACATGCATTTAGCTTAGCACTAAGCATTCATGAAAGACAATGGCTGGTCATACAGGCTCATACCTGTAGCTGTCCAACACACTAATCATCGGTTGGATCAGTTTGTACCTCCCCTAATATCGACTCTGGAGAACAGAGTCTCTTGAACACATGCAAGCACCAGACTCTTGCAACTTTGCCAAATTGGGCTTCACACTTGAAAAATCAGGTAAAATGCTTACTGTGTAAATAAACAAGAGTTTAGTTTTCACTTGAACAAATGGCGTGAAATTAATAACGTAATCCACGCCGGTGAACTACTGGTGAAAGATATCGAGGGCCAGGGTTTAACAGATGCTGCTAAGCAGGAATGACGACATGCTGTCCAGGCAAGGCGTGTTGTCGATTAGTCCCTAGCTGCCAAGCCCTCAAACAAAACTCAATTGGCGGTTAAACGGTTAGAGGATAATCGACTTGGGGGTCAAATGAACAATTACGTCGAATGGAAAACCGTTGAAAAGCATTGCTAGCGGATGCATGATGTTCTTCTTTATGTCTTGTACCCGGAGATGGAGGTTTTCCTGGGAGATAAATAGTGACTGTTATACTTCCTATGGCTAACAACCTACATTTTCACCTTACAACTTGCCCTCTTGTTCAAAGAAAAGTGCCATTAAAGAATTGATTCACGCTTAGCCTGCGTAAATCGAGATATATGGATGTACACGGGAAGTTTGGAGGGCACGAAAGAAGCGGGCATGTAGGAGTCGCTCGAGGCGATGATCGAGAGCAACTCTAGCTTCTTGAGTGCTCTACAAACTTCCCAAGTGTATCCATAACTCGATATAAACACAGCTAAAAGCACTAACAAATTCTTTTATAACGTACATGGCGACAACAACTTGAGCGCTAAAACATGTTTTATTTGTGATTGACTGAAAAGTTCTCACAATGCACGGGCGGTGAAAGAAAACAAAGGTCATTAGGACCTGAACACGCCACAATCAGTTAACTCTGACGCCGCAATCAGTTAAGCAACAATTTCACGAAAACGCTCAATCTGGTTTCTCAAATTGTCAATGGAAAAATCGCTTCTTCAAATTAATTATAATGAAAATGTACGTAGACAAAGTCAAACATACTCAATAAAAATGCAGATAAACCAAGTCAAAATGCTCAAGTTTAAGAGTAACTATGGTTTAGCTAAAGATCTGGCAAAAGTCAAAGACCTGGCAAAAGTCAAAGACTCGAAAGAGAGTTTGGATTGTTTAGAATAATCCTCACATTGCCGAAACTTGAACAAAACGTAACTTGCACTAAAATCCACGGAAACTTTGCAGCTAAATTGAACTGCACACGTCATCCTATACAGGCACGGCTTTGCGTTGATAGAGACTTCGCTCATTATGGCTCAATAGGAATTAGGGTAGCACACGCTATGTTAAAATTCCATCTAGCAACATTGAGTATTTTGCCCCTAGAAGTAGTCAACAAATGCGACGTACAACTGAGACGATCAACGCTCAACTTTTAGTCCGCTATAACAGTAGATAGTTCTGAAACGAAATCAGGATTCATTTCCGTGACCTGTGATCCGGGTGGATACCACTGATCTACATTTTGTAGCCTACTTACCCATCTTCATTGCCCAGGGCTAGCACCGAACCATCTGGGTTCCAAGACACATCTGCTCGACCAAAAGGCTTGTGCTGTTCATGTAAACATGAAAAAAAAATGCATTAAAAACAGATCATGCATTCAAATATGTATGAGAAAAAGAATCACAGGCCTGTATTTCCTGACGTATTGTAAAATGGATCCCTGAAGGTTAAGCCTGCGATCAGACTACCGCTTATCCAAATTGTTACCCCCCCTCCCCCCCACATCCCCTCCCCCCTGCACCCTATCACACCGACTCGGTCAAAAACCCACAGACCCTTTTCATAAATGGCTACCAATTACAAATTGTTTTTGAGTATTACAATTAGTCCCACTAACCTCGTTTAATTCAAAAAGAATTTTTACTCTCAAACGAATTTATCAAGGCTTACTTAAATGCATACAAAATAATTTTTAACTGGGAGCCGAGCCATTTAAGAAAAGGGTATATGAATGCACCACTTCGTAGTGAAAAAGGGCACTGTGAGAACATGTGAAAGTATTGAAAGTGTCTTGCCCAAGATTAACTGTCCCGGACATTTAGTTGCTGACTCATTTGAGAGAAAAATTTTGAGCAGTGTATAAATACAGACCTTGAGGTCATTTTTTTTCAGAATCAGGGCATTCACATCCACAGCATCATCCATGAAATGTCCAGTCCTGTGTTGAAGGACACTTCCATCTCCTGCGCAGCTATACACATTCAGTGTGTCACTGTCCCCTGAAAAAAAAACAATTACACTACAGACACAACCTTGAGAACCAGTGATTTGTGCATCTGAATATTGATAACAGGCTCTGCTCTAAAAGCAACCAGACAGGCAACTAGCTTTTGACTTTGGGTGAATGGAAAACCTTATTTTTTTATATCAGCTCAAGTGCTGTGCACCCAAGATTTCATGGTTAAGAACGTTCGGGCTCTTCGTACACTGTAATTACCACAGTCTTGGATAAGGTTTGTGTTAGACCAAACAACCCACACGGCTGGAGTTTATCCTGGTTACAGAGTATTTCTACTACTGACACCAGATGGCATGCTAGTCCATCATAGGGTTACCTCCCAGCTTTAAATTCACCATTACCCATTGAGATGCGTGGATGGAGAGAGGCACTGTGAGAGTTAAGTGTCTTGCCCAAGAACACAAGAATGAATGAATAAACTTTATTTCACCACGGGCAATTCATCAGCTATTACAGAAAGTTAAAAACTAAACTACTCGACTATAACTATAAACTACACTATATTAAAAGGTGCTTTCCGTGAATGCCATGCCTCATAGAGCTTTGCTTATTTCACGTTTGAACGACCTGAGGGATTCCCTGCACCTAGCCTCATAAGGAAAGCAATTCCACAGTGTGGCGCTACTATAGCTAAAACTATTTTTGAAATAATTTGTGCGTGGCAATCTAACATTCAGTTTGTTCTCGGAGTCCCTCAAATTATAGCTTGTATTTCATTCAGAGAGTCTGGATATGATGAATGCCTTACTGGTCTGCAAGCACTCAAAGACAAGTACAAACAGGTTACAGGAATGCATTCATTTTACATTCATCACTCATGGAGACATGGTGCAAATGTAGTTTAGCAGAACAAATAATTAGTCTTCAACAGGCCCTCATACAGAGACACAATTGGCGAAAAATTATGATGCGATAATAGTGCTTTAATTCCTGAAATTCAAGAGGGACTATGTAACAGAGTAGAGTGCTCTTAGCATCATTCAGTTAATCAAAGAATTGAAGTACCTGCTTTGGGACAAGGAGGACCCCAAGATAGAGAATACACTGTTCTCTTGTGATAAGTTGAAGAACTTTCAGCTCTGGATGAAATCAGAAAAAAAGAAATAAACCTCAATGATCATGGCACAGGCAGGGTAAATTGAGTGCAATTTTATGACTGTCTAAATTAAAATTAAAGCTAAAAGATTAAAAAAAATGTATTTTGAGTCGTGATTGCAGATGTTCTTCCCCCTTCACTGAAATAAGCCTTTGTGTAAAACACAAGCCATCAATAACAAGTGTCATTCTATGCCATAAATTACATGTATTTTGGGTGTACCAAAAAATAACGTTGCAGATTCATTGGAAGGACACTACCATACACTAATATTATTGAAATTATCAACTCGAATGTTCCTTTTTAGCTACTCTTTGTATTGTGCAATTTATTTATTTTTTGTTGTAATGAAAATTAAAGCTGTAAGTCAGTGCCCTTTTTTTGTAGATAGCATACTGTAATTTTGTTGTATGCAACGTGCAGATACACAATCTGTAGACTGTTTTGTGACTGTAGTGGAAGTTTAATTGTAATAGATTGAGCAATCAAAAAATGTAGATTTTCTGATAACTGACCCTACCTAGGACAAACAAAACTCACTAACTACCTAGGGAAACAACAATTTGACTTTTGACTCGCATGTAAATCAGGTTAGGCACCTTGAAACCGAAGCAAATTTGTGTGTTAGTGCATCTTGAGCAAAAAATATTTTCACAAATCTTTGAGTTGGAAGGTATAACAAAACAATTAAGACGGAATCCGCCAGACGTTGGAGTAACAAGTGGGCAAAAATCTTGTACCAAGATTATTTACATTGTATTGCAAACTTCTGTAGGGCTCTTTTAATTATCTTCTCAAAACAATTCATTTCTAGCAACACCAAACGTCGAAAACGAATGTTGAACTTCGTATGAAAAGCTTAAAAGTTTTGGTGAAATGAAACTGATGATGGAATTTTGCCTGTGTTTCCACAAAATCACTGAACTTTGAATTTTATTTCCTCTCGTTCTCGTGGGAAATTATTTTTTGGTGTTATTTCAGGCAATTATTTATGTAAACTATTTAGCTTTAAAAAATGTAAAAATGACTGTAAAATATTTAAAATTACTCTGGTACAGATTTTTGTCCACTAAAACCTGAAATTGCTCCATCTTCTATTGGATTTCGTCTTAATTACTGACCCCACAAGAAACAGTGGGTTTTGTTTCTCCGTGATCCTCAATGTTCCTTGAGGGTCTTGGGGAAACAAAACTCACTGTTTCCATTGGGAGCAGTCATTAAGTGCTTAAATTAACATGTAAGCCACTTGTTGCACAGTACCTTTTAGAGATGATATTGTAAACTCCGACTTGCCCATCATCTGTTCCAAAAGCAACAAGTCCCTCCTTGTTTGGATGCCATTTTACCTACACGTATATTAAACACAAGAGCAAATAAACAGATAAGTTATTTTTGTAAAACAAAAATATTCATCAAAAAATGTTCCATGGGCCCAGTGCATTAATTTGCTTCTGTCCTACAGCACTGTTTGTAATAAAAGTACCTGAGGGGTTTCTACGTTTTTTCAAAATGCTGCTAAAAATGAACAACAGTGACCCCAAACTGCATTCTTACCACCATTACTTTTGACTTGATTCCTTGCCACAGGACCAAAGTTTCATACGGTCCCACAGATGAAGTTGTTTGCCAAACCCGAAGCATGTTATCCCCAACTCCTATCCCTAATGTACCAGGATCCAAGGGGGAGATAGCCAGGGAGTAAGCAAAACCACCCAGGGTGGGTATGGCATGGAGACTTCGCAAATGTTGAGGATCCCATATTATGATCTGCAAGGAAACAAATATATAAATTCTCTCGATGAAGTGATGGCCGTGCAATTCTTAGTTCATAGTTCTACTTAAACTGTTTTGTGTAATTTACCAAGACAATTGCCCTGTAACAATTTATGGATACTGTATGAGAAATTTCACACCATTTGTAATCTGCACACTCAGAAAGTTTAGTTTGAAATTTTATCACATAATTATCATCATAATATCACCTTACCTGCCTGTCCATAGAAACTGTCATGATTTTAGTGCCAGCGACATCACAGCTAATGTTAAATACTATTCTAGAGTGACCCATGCAAAATGTTTGATGTTGGTCTTTTCCTTCCTTGCTAAGATCCCACAACAAAAGTTCTCCTCTATGTAAAGAACAGAGAACCACATGTACATCACGACTGTATAAAGATTGTCATATTCAATTTATAGTTATTAAATTTAAAACCTGCATAAAAATTTGAACAAAATAATTCAGTAGGAGAAAAGGAAGATCTCAATTTCTATGGATTCAAGTGATCTACTAACTACATATTAAGAAGTCTCACATTAACTGATATTAAAAGAATTACTTTTCTCGCAAATTTCACCAAACAACAGTTACAGAATCAATACTGACAATAAATATACAATGTATTTATTGATCTTATTATTACTTTTTTAGGCAACAGATAACATACTGCAAATTTCCTCAATTCACTGCAAATAAATTGCCACCTTGAAATGTCTAATTAGAGCCTTCAAACAATTCCTGGTTTCAACAATGAGTTGGATAATCTTTCTTATTAAAAACTGGATAATATATGTAAGTGACACATTATACCATGCTCGACAAATATGGTAAGTTTCCAAATATACTGTCAGTTTCCTATATTTCGGGCTTGTTTCTAATAAAACAATAATATTATTCCCCTTACTCTGTCTTATGCCAGACTATTTTACTCGTTAAAGGAAGACCCCTTGGAAGTGAAAGGGTTAAAAAACTATCTCTTAACCCTTCCACTGCCAAGGGTGACTTCATAGATTTTACTCTGTCTAACGTCAGACAATTGTACTCATCAAAAGGAGACCCCTTGGCAGTGAAAGGGTTAATAATAATTATTTATTATTGGAGCATGTAAATTTCTGGTTTTTTGTTAGATTCTAGGTTGATTTTTATTAATTAATAAAACAAAACAAAACAATTATTCCACTTGCACTTCTAAGTTGGATATGAGATGATGTTAGCAAACTCAACATTACATGCCTTGTCGGGTATCTGCATGCGTTACTATCATGTCATATCCAACATGCACTCAGAGAATACTAGCCCTTTTCTTGGATAGTTGTTCTCATTTGCATTACAATGTAGTCCAACATCGGTGCAAGGGAATTTCGGGTTAAAGCTACAAAATAGCCCAAAATTACCTCACATAATGCTAGATTTCATTGTAAATTATGCAAATGAGCAGAGTTAACCGTGAAAATGGCTATTGTTTTAAAAGTACAGTAGTGCGGCCATTGAACATACCCTTGACTGCTAGAAATAACATGACCTGGTGATGCTACAGGCCAACAGACACTGAGCCACAACCTGTCTCTGGGACCATAAGAATCATACTTGTCTTTGCGGGATGATCTCTTTGGCAGCTGTTTGACAGACAGTACTTTGCCATGAAATGCATCCCATAATCTTACTGTCTGGTCCCTGGAGCCAGACACTATAAGATGGCCTTCAGCAGCTGTAGTCTTATCTTGTAGTGAACCTGCAATGATAGTATTTTAAATCATTGTTGTGACTGATCCACATGTGTCCTCCCAAACATTGCCACACAAAACTTATGGACGCCAGTCAAGAGAATTTGTAAGTCCTTGTGCAATGGTGCAGGTGAAGCTGAAATCGAACCAGCTGTTGTCTCCTTCTGACAGTTAGGTTGAAATTACGTACATGTTAATGTATTCTGCCAACCAAAAGTAAAGCTCATCTAATCTAGACATGGTAAAGTTATGTATGCACACATCACCCTTTCCCCATTCTAGAAAAACTTTAGATAAGATTATTTTAAATAATCACCAGACATAATGGGAAACCGTCAAAAAATAGTTTTCACAAACCCTTATAAGATATACAGTGTACAATGTAAAATTGATGACTTTGGTGACACCACTCACATCCTTGTTGTTCCACTGAGTTTAGACATTTAATGATGCTCTACATGTATTGATCTGTGATCTACAAGTATGACAGTGTAGACCACACTGTCAATTTATGAAGTGTAGTTCTGGGGCAGAAATCACCTACAGCCCAGACCTTCAAATATTTTTAACATTTCTTATCAAATTATTAGACTAAGCTTATAGATATTATGCCGAGGAAAAGATAAATCACCTAAACATACCAAACGCAATGTGATCCTTAGGGGTTGGACACCAGGCAAGACTGTGAATTTCACTGGAATGTCCTTGTAGCTTGTTCACCATGGATATCCTTCCATCATTTGCATTAACATTTAAAACAGCTATCAGTCCACTTTTATACCTAAGTATGAAAAGCAGCTTTGAATATTATTAACTCAGAGTATTATGTGCTCTATGAGATGTACAACGACTCTAAAGTTCACATGTAACAGTACAGTTCCCTTATTCCCAGCTACTTAGTTAGGGTCCAAGATAAAGAGATCACACTTCTGAGAAAGACATACAGGCAGACAGAAACACAGATAGACTGTCAGAGAAAGACATATTCTGGCTGGCTGACTGACTGACATACTGACAGACAGACAGACTGAATGAATCCTGAATGACTGACATATAGGTGGGAGAACGGATAGATGAACAGACAGATGAGCGGATAGACAGACTGACTGACAAAAAGAGAGACAGATGACAGACAACTACAGTGAGACCTTCCTACACCTTCCTGTAGTCAAAAGAATTTTGAATTAAAACCCAACAAACTTACCCAACAGCTAGTTCATTTCTGAAAGATAGGAAAGTGCTATGGAGAAGATATGCTCCTGGATGTGACAGCTGCTAAACAAAAGCTCTTCAGCATATCTCCATGCAACAATCTGTCCTTTCTCATCACCTACAAGTCAAGAAAATTATCCATACAGGACACAGGAAATAAGTATCAAATAAATTGTCAGACAATTAACCCATAAAGTAAATAAAATGTGAAACTACAGTACCGCCTGAAAGTATGCACCCATCAGGTCGCCGCAAAACCCCGTCTTTGCTGCGTGCTCCCACCTCGCGTCCACCGCGGGTGAAAATTTGTAGCACCGCTGTAAAGACGAGTGCGACTGCAACTTTAAAAATACCGCGGTAAAACAGACGAGGTAATACCTTGGGAAAGTAATGTATGTGAATCGAACTAGAAGAGTGGCATTTTTCATCACTGTTGCATGTAAACTCCATCATATTCCGGAATCAAGAAACACGCTCGATCGGGAAAGTCGGACAGTTTACATGTAAATTTCTATCCTCTAGTTTGGTTTGCTCTTTCGAAATCTACGTGTGCCAACTTTAATAATCTTTTTTTAAGAACTACAGGGTTTTGAAGGTCACTCGCCGGATTAGAACGGCAGCTGGATGAAGCGGTCTGCTACTGCCGTAATCAGTCAACAATGCGTTGATGCAGTGGTCGATACAGTTACATAACTACCACTTTCAGGTAAAACAAAAGTAACTGTTCGTAGTCCAGTTCGTTTTTTCTTTTATTTTAAAATCGATGCATTGAAAGTAGTAACGCAACTTCGCGACTTAATATAGGGATCAACAGAGGTCAGGAATGAGTGGCAATCAAACAGGTAGCATCTTTCGAACAAACATATTTGGTCATATTTTGATTTCCGCCGCGAAAGGTAACGTGAAATGTAAAAACAACAACCGATTCTACTTGTGATCAAGCATATACGGGTGAATAATATAAATCCCCGTAGGAATCTTGGCTTAAAGGAAGATTACATGTGTTAAATGCTGTCAGGAACAAAGAGCAGCGGCCGCTCAAAACACGCTCTTTAATGCTTTGTTGCAATGAACTGAAATCAAAAAGGTATGATTCTAACCTCTGGAGGTACAGATAAACGAAGCGGGTTACGTACACACTGAAACTTTGAAAGGTATTTAAAAATAAAGAAATAGAAATGAAGGAAGAAACTGAGTAGATTACTTTACAATTCCCTTTACTTCAAGAAAACCCCTGGAATGCAACGCGAAAGTAGCGGAATGTCTTTCGTCAGCTTTTCGTAAAGGAAACTATAAGCAGAGCAACTTTCATGGTGCCGGTGAGCTGATTCTCTAACATTTTGATCAGAATAACAACAAGCAGTTGTTTACCCTCAGTAAAGGCAGTGGCTGAGATACTGCTTAAAATATATCGCTTTTCCTTGGAGGCAAAAGCTACTTTGAACTTTATTACGCGTCTAGTTCGGGATTCGATCCATTATTAGCGCGTGGAAAATATGCCGTGGGAACAGGCAAATTTGATTGGTTGCTACAAGTAATTTGCCAATTACAAAGCGCCTCACTAATAATATTTGATCGACCGATAGGTTTACGATTTGCAAAGCAGTCACGAGCTTAATATATATTTATCTGAATAAATTTGTGTCGTCTACACAAACCCTAGAGTTAAAAATTCTGAAGTGCGAACCGTGTTCAGGAGACTGTCTGCTGTGAAAACAGATCGATTGTTATCATTGTTTTGACATATGTTTTAATGACACGTCACGACATGTCACCGACGCATTCAAGCAAAACGAGCTGAGCGTTGATTTTGTTTCCGATAAATGGCAGCTTATTTTTATCCTTTCTTGCTTTAACTGTGTGCGGAGCAACTACAGAATGCACGGCCACTTCGGACCACCTGTGTGCTAAGTTATGTTACGTTTGAAGTGCTGTAATTAAAGTTGTGAAAAGGCCATTGATGGTTTCTCTCGTTCATGATTTGGTCTCCTTGAAGCAGATTCCACGAAAAACAGTAGAATTTACATATTCTTACATGTAATAAAGCTTACATCTCGACCGGCTGCAAGGAAACAGAGACAAAACTTGGACCAGAAAAACTCCAATCGCTGATTTATTGACAGCTATACAAGAACAATTAACGAGGCATAAACTGCAGCAGTAGCTGTTTTCTGCGGCTACAAAGCGAAGCGCAAAGAAACAGAGAAGTGCGAATGATTCTGATGGCAACAAAATAAATTGAAATTGAATTTAACTGTATTATCCTGGTTTCTTTTCATCAAAATAAATATCAGAGCCATTCCTTTCTTCACTCTTCTTGGCCGTTTGCATGATGCGTGGATATGAAATCAGATAGCGAACCCGTGATGTTGCGTTCTTCATGGCCAAAGACAATGCTTGACACAACGTGAACGGAGTCATATGTACTACGATATTTTATACTAAGTTACAGATATTTTGGATGAAGGTCATATAATGTAACTACCGAATTTTCCTTGTGTTATCAATGTCGTAACTGATATCGATGATCGGTTTTATCAAATGCTACGTTGCGATGAAAATGCAGATTCAAGACTGAGCATTCAAGCACGCTTTGTCGCGAAGAAACTGCTAGGAAACAAAATGCTACTCAAACTGGACGCATCTTTCTTACCGAGGTAATGCCTCGTTCTAAATGCTGCCGCGGCAGAACGAATGCTGTCCTCGGTTTTACCTAGGTAAAGACGAGGTAGGGTGCGGGAATACCGCGTCATTGATGCGTGGAGGCCCCGCGGCAAGAACGCGGCAAATGGGTCAATACTTTCGCTGCAGATTGAATCGTTGACCGAGAAAACCTGGGTACGAGATTATGCTATTTTTGATGAGTCGAAAAACAAAGAGCAAAATGGCGAAACTCCCTTAAGAACGGGGAAATATTTAAATGAATAATAAAGCAATTATTGAATTCGGCTTTCATAGGATATGAAGAATTCTGCAAATCTCGGAGGGTGTTATCCACCTCGGCCTTCGACCTCTGTGGACAACACCCTCCTCGATCTGCAGAGTTTGTCATATCCTACTCAGCCTCATTCAATAAAAATTACTAAATATCTGGTAAGCAGTGTCCCTGACTGTAAGATAAGATGCACATTCTTATTCCTCATCCGTTTATAACTTTATTTGGTTCTTATTAACTAAATAGGAGGTCTGTATGAGAGAATCTTGAACAGAGATTGTGGGAACAGACAAGAATGCAGCGAGGTCTGTCAGGATTCTCCCATTCACACTGACTAAGCTCTCTTTAATAAGATTTGGGTGAGCAAAAGCACAATGGAATAGTGGAGTTTGTGGTAATGTTTACATATTACCTGATGTACAAGCCCTACATTGGGAGGCGCGGTGGAATCATGGTTAGCACGCTCCGACTCCGGAGCGAGCGCTCCGGGTTCGAGCTCTGGCCGGGGACATTGTGTTTTGTGTTCTTGGGCGGGACACTTTACTCTCACGGTGCCTCTCTCCACCCAGGTGTACAAATGGGTACGGCGAATTTAATGCTGAGGGTAACCCTGCGATGGACTAGCATCCCAACCAGGGGGGAGTAGAAATACTTCCAGTCGCTTCATGCTACAGAAACCGGGATAAGCTCTGGCCTGATGGGCCACTTGGCCCAAATACAGACTTTACCTACCTTCACAAGCCCTACATTAGTATAAAGTCTTTGGGTGAACAAATAAAATCCTCTTGGCAAAAAAAAAAATTTGACACAGCTGTACATTTTACCTACAATAACATGCAAACCTTCCACAGCCCATGAAGTACAAGTCCCGGTGCTTATGACATGGTTTGTGCCATGTTGGAGGATGTCAGAACATTTCTGTGCATTTTTATGAGTATCGTTAGAGTTTCCATGTGCCAAGAGTTATGGATTCATATACCAGCTGCCATCTTTTTTTCTTATGGAGGATTATTAATAATTATTCAGAATCCAGTTTTAGGAAGTATTAATTTATGTTAATTAATGCATGTAATTAATGGCTCGCAGTCATCGGTTTCTAGATTGATCATGTGATCACTACATGTGCTTTACATTACTCAGTTCTTGGACGACCTCCTTGCATTGGGCTTTCATACCTGACCTTACCACCCTTAAGGTTAAGGGGTCCACTTTTCTTCACTTTAATAAGTTCCATGCTTGTAATAAATTTGTTGAACCCCAACATGGTATGACAGAAATTATAAAACAAGCATACAAGTATTCCTTCACTCTCTACATAATAGCATAGAAGGAATTGAGTGAAACTGCACTCGGGTGGTGGGACAAGTGGTGAGACAAGTGATGGTATAGTGGGTGGGTGTTAAAGAGGGTGGTCGGAGGGGGGGGGGGGGAGGGGGTATACAGCAGACTCATGCAGCCATGTGTCCATGTGCCCAGCTGTAAATGTGACATTCTCAGTTTAAATTCATGTCCCTCTTGAATTAAAATTCCTTAGCATGATAAACTGAGTCTCGAGAGTGCTCTCAAAACTTGCCTCAATTGCCCTAGTTTTGAAGCCAAAAAAGTAGCGCCACTGAAGCTGAGATGGCTTCAATACCGAAGTAAAAGTTTCAAATAAGCTTATGGTAAACAATATTTGGGCTTATTTTGTAAGAATTCCTTACGTTATGTGCCTTATGCTCCAATAGTGCAAGCTTCGTCTCCAAGTCCCAGATCTTCACTGTTTTATCGTCCGAGCCGCTCGCTAGAAAACTCGTATGAAGCTTGTCCTTGGAAAAACTAACGCTCGTCACCCGCTCGACATGGCCGGCCAGTTGACCCTCAAACACAGGCGTCGTCGAACTTACGTCTAAAAGATAAACACAATTTCTGGCACCAAATGCATATATCTTACTCAAACTACAGTCCGCCACAGTGCTGCAGTACCAATTAGGTGAAGCGGGAAGAACGAACTTCGACGCATCTGCGGCCATGTTTCATGTTTGGTCGGAAGCCGCAAATGCTGCGGAGGAACTGGCACTAGTTGTGTTGTTATTCAAGATGGCCGCCTCCAGAGGTACATGTGTTTTAGCGTTTTAATTTCGGAGAATTTGCTTTTTTTTAACTGTTTTTTTCTTAATTCTTTATTGTTTCTGATTGTGTTTTAGTCGAAGGACTCTTGAAAGTCGCACAGTTTCAATTAAGGTAGGTGTTTCAGTGAAAATGAAAAAAAGCTCTCGTCGAACAATGTACAGAATGCAGGGCCTGTTTTATATCTGTCAAAATCTTTTGAACTGTAGTTTAGCCTACCCCTAGAACATGGCACATGGAAATAAACCAAATGCGAATTGATACAGATTAATTCTAATTCTCGAATTCTTGCGATATCGAGAAGATAAAATTATAAGCTTGTCGCTTCACTTATTGCTCCTAGTTCTCGCTTATATTTAGCTGCATATGCATGAAGTTCTACAACTTATCACCTGACCTCTAAGGAAGCTTTCTTTCCATCATTTTTGACACAATTGTTTTCAATTCCAAAAAACCCGACATGGATCAATTTCTTAGATCTACTCAAAGCATACTTTTTGAGGTAATAAGGGAAATGTATCTAGACTACTCATTTTCTCATTGCACATTAGCAACAAGACGATTTTTTAAATCGTGTAACCAGGCTTTAAAATTAATTTGTTTTAGTCTTAGCATTATGTGTGGCACAGGCGGCCTAAGCTCTCGTTGTGAGGAATTATTATGCAGACGTTCAGCTCGTGAAAAGTGACATTTAATCTTTATGCGAACGTTCAGCTCGTGAAACGTGACATAGTTACTGCCATCATCTACTGTTACATAACGACCGAATTTCATTACGCGAAACGTGACTCCCACTGCCTTTCAGCATATATATGCTGGAAGGCGTACCTGATTACATTCTTTGCATAGTGTGGGTTTAGCGTGACTTGTAATCGGATATTTTTGTTTACCCCGAGGGACAAACAATACCCAGGTAGGTTCACTGACCTTTCAAATGAAATGTATTTACAAAATTATGTTCCGAGATGAAGCACAGTGCAGCCATTTTCTTTGGTCGAATATTTAATTCACTGACTAGACAAAACTCCTGAGGGAAGGTATGAGGAAAAGAGCTGAAAAATGGCCTGTAATTGGCTGACGATGAGATCATCAGCGGAGGTTTGGGTCTGGCTAGGACTGGTGACAACATTGACGACATTTGGCTGAGCGGGAATTCGGGTCTGGTCACCGACAAAACGACAAAAAATAAACCGAAGACAAACCATAAACCACACCCACCTACAGCTGCGCAGTTAATTAATTATTTATCATTTGATATTTCATGAAAAATTAATTATGTCTGGATTAATGAAAACAGTGTCAATTAAGAATTTGTGCCCTAACGAGGGTTTTTTTCTCCAAAGATGACCATATAAAAGTTGAAAGGAGAGTCAGCCTTTTTTCTCTCCACTCGTTTATCTTCCTTTTTTTCAGTCCTTTCCCTATTTTTTGCTCTTTCTCATGGCTTGGAGGCTGCCTTTAGGAATTGTGAAATCAAAGTGAAATATGGGTGATTTAGAACAAATTGTTGACTAAGTTCTCATAAATCCAATCATAAATTATTTTCTGCTTATCAAAAAAGGAACTTGACCTTGCGGTCATTACTGTGTTCCAAGTTACACACAAGTGCACAGTGCCCAGCTACGTTCTCAATCACTAGAGAGTTATGGGGAAAAACACCAGCGGAGATTGAAGAAGAAAAGGGAATACCAGAACCACCAAGAGAGGTAACTGTAAAGTGCATTTGACATTTTCTTATACTCTTCAAATTGTAAAACCCAAGGAGGTCTGAGTATGTGACAAGAAATAACAACATCAATTGCAGTGCTTGAGAGATGAGAGGTGCAGTGGCCGAAAGGTCAGGGCTCTAAACTCTAAATCAAGGGTTCCAGGTGAGAGCTCTGGCTTGCAGTCAATGTGTAATTCAAGAAAATAACCTTACAGATCTCCCCCCCCCCCCCATCCCAGGTCATTCCAATCTCTTCTGTGAGGGAGGGGGGCAGTATGGATTCCTTTTGTAGAAATGCACATTGTGTTGTGTTCTTGGCTGATATTCTTTACTCTCACAGTGCCTCTCGTCACCAAGGAGAAAAAATAAGTTGTAGCAATATTGTGGTAACCTGACAGAATGCTGGGGAGATAAACCGCACCTATTTACTAAAACATTTTGTATAAAGAAATCACGGATGCGGGTTACCTGTGAAATCACCTGGACGACTTGCTGTAAATTTGATTAAATTAACACTTTTGGAAATTTACAAGAAAATGGTGTATAACAAACTAATAAAAATTCATAAAACTGTCCCAGAGTATGCATTGATCATTTCTTTTGCAACGTTGGCTTCTGCATGTAGAAATTTTATTGGAAAATTGACAGAAACGAGAAAGTACTAGTCAAAAAATCACATGGAAAGATCAAACATCAGTAAACAATGTGACCATACCAGTATAATTTGCTAATATAACATATGCAATGGTCACAGTTTGTTAAAGAGGATTTATGTGGGTCTATATTTAATGAACAAACAATTGTACGCTGTCAGGTAAATCTGAGTTGGCAAAATCTGGGTGCAGCTTATCTGTGAGTGCAGGTTATCACACGGTGTTGAGGAAGTCAAAATACTCCAGCTGAACTTCCTGCTACAGCAACAGGAGAGCTAGATTAAAGCATATCTACCAATCTTCTTTTATTACTTCCATGTGTAACATGTCTAATCCTCGGTAGTATAGTGGTGAGTATCCCTGCTCACATGGAAGACCAGGGTTTGATTTGCTTATAGGGAGGACTAGGTTCTTTTATTATCAGAGATGGGAGTTAAGCACTGAATGCTCCGAGCTACTGTAGCCGAGCTTACGAGGCTTACAATCCCAGGGATCTAAGCAACTTCAATACCTACTTGTTTTCCATAGCTAAACTCTGCTTTCTCTAGCATGATGTGACTATGTGTTGCTACCCCCCTCCTACCCTGCCCTCCCCCCCCCCCCTTTCCCCTCTGGATGGGATGCTTTTCCTTACATGGTTTCCTGGCAATTCACTGGGACAGTAATGTTATTCACCCTTTGGTAGAAAGGGGCACTGTGAGAATAAAGAGCAATTGCCTATGAACACAAAGCAGTCATATCCTGGGAAGGTTTCAACTTGGATTTCTTCAAAATCTATAACTTATTCTGGACAATGTACTAGTCAGTAGATGTACAGTATGCCTCTGACAAGACAGCTTCAATAACCCACTCCTCAGTAATTTTCACTGCTCATATAGTTTGGTCAATGGGAAGAGCAAACTGTATTTCTTAATTCTTGTAAGAGTTATTTCAAAGGTTTTGTGCTAAAATTCCTTGATTTATTTCTTTTAGACCATATATCATTGCATTAGGGATGTCAAGGGAAGCCCAACAAAGTTTAACTTGGTAGCTAAACAGGTAATAATTATATACTTAACTTTACTTCAAGGTCTGACTAGAATTCCAATCAACAAATTAACCTACACTCTATTGCCAGTCCAGTGGTTTCCAAGTATTGAACTAGGCACTCTCCTGAATGATCCCATGGGATCACTCTTCAAGCCAGGTTTTCTTGTAGCTTTTTGGCTTACGTTCTATGAAAGAACATTAAACTTGCATGTAAAGGACCATTTGTTTTTTCTTTTGTTCCAAAATATTTCCTTCTGATTCTTTAATTCTTGTCTCTCTTTTTTCTTTCTTTTTCAGATCAGAGGACTTCAGATTGATGAAGCAATCAAACAGATGACATTTTCTACCAAAAGAGCTGCAGGAATTATTAAACAAGTATGAAAAGCAAACAAGTGCTGTCATTTACATGTCACTTCTAGTGAACGGCGATCAAATCAGACTGTATACACTACACTGTATACATGCCAAAACATGTGGACTGACAAGTGTTTAATTAGGAACAAAATGAGTGATGTCTATACAGTGCAATTAAGAATCACTCGCAAGGTGCATGGCTCTTTCTTGGGGCAATGAGGGTGGGCTGCATGATTATTTGACCTGTTCATTTCTAGATAAGTTACATGCACAAGTGACAGACTTGCAGAAAAAAAGGCCTTAAGGTTCTTA
>JAHPZR010052918.1:5000-18102 GCA_019787425.1 Platygyra sinensis
GATACATTGAGTTTGATGCACGCGAAGCGCTGTTTCAGGTCGTCAATGCACCGCTGTAGATGAACCTCGCCTGCCCCTACGATCACGTGCTCACCTGAAGTGATATGACTAAAATTAGCATGATAAATAAGAAAGAACACTGGAAAAATACTCTAAGCACACTTAATTCTAAAGGATTCCCCAGAATCCTGAAAAGCAAGCGGATGAGCAACCAACCAAAATACTAAAAGGAAATTTTTCAGTTGAGAATAACTGAACTTGGTTTTACGGTGTTACTAATCAATGTAAAACCATTTTTTAAAGACACTTTACCTTTTCAACTGTTCATAATTTATAGCAGGATGAATTCACAACAGAGATTAAATAGAGATCGATCTAAATACACATGAGATCTATTTAACAATTAGATTATGAGCTCGAGATTTCTATCGCGTGATAGTTGACGAGGGGCAGCCCGAGTCAACAATCGCGCGATAGAAATCGAGAGAGAATAATCTAATTGTTTTAGTATAAATCCACTAGTCGTTCAAAACTTAATCTAAATCCTCGTCTCAACACATCGAAAACGCCAAGAAACGGCCGTCATTTTGTTAACAAGCGCACACTGTTACGCTACTCACTATCTATCACAGAATAGATAGTGAGTAGCGTAGCCAATCAGAGAACGGCATTCGTGATAGAACGCTAGTAGAATTATACTAAAATACAATAGCTACACACGTTAAGTCTAAAATTCAAAAGAGAATATATTGTAAAATGTTGCTATAATCCTAAACGATACAGCTAAGTGACTTTACTGAAAAGTTCTCCCCCTTGCCCTCCGTTAAACATTTATTCTCTCTCGTTTTATTATCCCAACACTGTTGAAAGAGACATACGTGATCCAATCCTAGTTGTACCAACACCTTTTGTCTAAAAACAAGTGTTAAGTCCGACAAGCACTAGAAGCACGAAAAACATACCAGTTTCTTGGACTAAAGTTTCGACACAAGGATCAGCCTGATTGAGTAGCCTCATTCCCCTAGCGAGCGCCGGCATATCGGCGGGGTGGACTGGTTCTACCGCTACACGTACAATGGGTCGAGCCTCGATTGGAAGGGCGGTGAATGGCGGGCACGCAACAGTGCTGGAGATTGTAGCCGACTTCAGCACGTGACTTTCAAGACCGCCTATTCCCAGGACGTTCCCGGCCGGCACAGAATCGAGGGTCTCGAGCTCTCGACCCATTAGTAAGTAGAGATCTTGTACGGTGAAGGACGCCACGTGTTGGTTTGTACCACGGTCCACTGATTTTGCTACTGACAGTCCCTCGCTTGTCTCGTCTTTGTCACAGCTTGCATATGGAAGATAAAACAGAGAAACTTCATAAGCACTGTCAATAACAATCACAAAGTTGAAGTTAGAGAATACTAGTCTGTGTCACAGCCACTCTCGTGTACGACTGATCCGAACAATGTTCATTTGCCATTCATTTCCCATATACTCCATCCTAATGAACAGAAATCCTTTTTGCCATGGTAAATTATACAGTCTTAACTACTATTTGAGAATTTCAGTTCCCTTCGCGTTTCGAAAAATAAAAACCAGTACGACTCTCAACAACAACAAAAATGAAAGGGTGTACAATCTCTCTAAATTACCACCCATGCTTGTTAAAAACACCCTCACCCTCTGTCCTAGAGACTAAAATCCGGTTACCACACAACGTCTGGATTTGTCGTTTTTGTGATAAAAAAACCTATCCTTACAGTTAACCACACCGAACAATTTTTCAGGAAAATTACGCACTACCTGTCTGCAATAGTTTGATCGTGGTACTCTAAAGGCGCCAGGTTCTCTCGTGGATCATGTTTTGGACCCAACACGTACAGTTGTTGTCCCTTCTTGATGGTCCCACTGTATACCCGCGCGAAAGCTAGCACGTGACTTTTAGGAACCTCCTTCTCTTCTCGTGGTTTAATCTTCATTTCTTTGTTTTCGTTTTCCTCGTCATCTTTGCTGGTTGGCTCGAGAATAAGAGGAGTTCCATTTTCCAAGCCAGTGTTATTTGCCATCATCTCAGCGTGTCTTTGTCGAGCTTGTTCGCGTCGAGCCGCAATTTCGTCTTGAGTCAAAGGCCTTCAACATGAATGTACCAAATTTTAGTATGGTTTATATTAGTAATAACAGGTTAATAAAGACAGTTACACAGCTAATCTAACCTGACAAACTGATTTCGTTAAAAATATAGAAAATAAGGCTGGAAAATACGGGATAACCCGAGGTGGATTTCTTTCCCTTGGATGTTTGTCCAGTGTGCACAAAATAGTTGAATTAGATACATTGTGTATAAAGATGGCGGTTATTTTTCTACCCAGCTTTCTGCTAGTTGCCTTGGGCAATAAGCCTTAGGTAGATGAGAAACTGCAATCCAGGAGAGGCCAGCTGGGTATTTGTCTTCTTTTAATACTATAGATCACCAATTCCAGGATTCACACGGGTTACCGTAAAGCCTTAAATTCGACTTGTAGTTAACTGGAACTCAACCAGACCCAAACAGGCAGCTTAACGTAAGGTTAGGACTTTACCTATCCAGTTGGACGTATTCGCTAAATTACACAATTGCAAAAGTACAACACGCAACTGCGCACTTGTGCGCGCAAAATTATAAGAGCAGCTAATTCTTCAAAATTTTCTGTATAACCCTCTAAGTAGCAATTAATTTAACGATCGCAGCTTTAGAACTATCACGGGTAGGGAGAAAGAACATGTACCTCTTGCGATGTTTTGGCAGGGCACTGTCTTCAACTGCAAACATTTTGGAAACAAAAACAATAACTGGTGCATCATCAGAAGACTTGCAGGCCAGAAAATCTAAAGGAAAAACAAAGAAATCATAACTGAGAAAATAACCATTGAAGAAGACAGGATATCAGTTTGTTTCAAGCTGGTTATTTTATGCCATATGGAAATGTTGTTCTCTCCCTTGTCATGTTGCTTTTAGCTGAGTCTATCATTGAAAACTGACACAAATTTTCTTTACACTAGCTCTTACTAGAGTCTGTCGTAAATTGTCCTTTACAGCTTGGGCGGTTTGTTTTCCCACTTCAGACCACGTAATATTCATTGAATTGTTCTTTTATCCACCTAAAAATTATCCAGTCATCTGCACATGACTTTGTAAAACTTTGAAAGCAAGAATTCTGAAAAGTTCAAACACATGATCTGACAAGAGGCAACAAACTGGCCAAGCTAAAAAGGTCTATTAGTATACATGTAAATCTACTAACGTTCTATCATGAATGCTAATCATCTATTGGCTACACTATGATGTCAATAACAAGTAGCCAAGCAGGGTGCAGTAAGTTGCAAAATGGCACCCGTCTCTTTGTGTTTTCTGTCAAGTGTAAGGGTCAATAAAGTTGTTGTTGTTGTCTAATTGTCTGTGAAGAGGATTTACGTGTAGATAATTTACCAGTCATGGCGATAACTCACTAGTAGATTTACACTAAAACAATTACATTATTTGCTCTCAATTGCTATCACATGACAGTTGACCAGGGTGCCAGAGTCAACTATCATGCAAAGAAACTGAGAGCAAATGATCTAATTGGCAAATATAGAGGAACACAAGAACACTGTGAATCTTCTGCAAAATTCTCCAAGGTCAATGGATTTTTTTTCAGAAGCACTAATGAATTCTGCGACTGCTTGGCAAGAAAATCCAAGCTGCAATACAGACTATGAAAACAGCAAATAGCAGTTAGCCACAATACCTTTTTGGTATGCTTTGGAAACATACTGGAGAGGTTGGAAGCCTAGGCTGCTGCTCAAGCAAGTCAAATTGTATGGAACCACACCCAAAACTCTAGACAGAAGTGACTTGGTTGTGCAGGATATCAGAACACCAGAAATGGCTATTGATTAGCTTATTGCAAATTTGCATATAAATGGATGTACAATTAAAAACAAAGGCCGCCGCACACTTACTGATTTTTTGTCGGCTGACAAAAATCTTCACTTGTTGGCTAGTGTCCGGTGAATTCAGACAAGTCTGCGACAAGATCAGGGCTTGTCGGGCGATATCTGACCATGCTAGATCTCAAAACGTCTTTTCAGGCCTTGTCAGCAAGTGTGCGGTGGACCAAGACAATTTGTCAGGGCTCGCGCATACCTCAACCAATGAGGGATTGTCATGAGAGTCATGTGAACAAGTGTCTTTTCCAACATGGCGGAGATCGACTCGGCCCCAAGCCTAAACACGGTTAGTCGTGGCAAAAAATCGGCTAGTGTGTAGCAAGCTGATGTCCTGACAAATTTTAACCCGATTTGACCCCAACAAAAAATGGCTAGTGTATGGCAGCCTTAGGAGAGACATGCTGATCACTAGAGACAAGGAATTAAGACAGAAAGAGGGCTCACTTTTTCTCTGAAAAATGAGGTAACATGTTTAAAATGCTTGACTATATGTACATCTATGCTATGGAACATACCATTTTTCAAGCTTTGTGTCTCCTCAGGTAAGGAGTCAAATGTCTTTACACCACTGCACATCAACTTCTCCACTCTCTCACTGATCATCTCCTGGGGACTGGGAAGTTTGTCAACCACCATGGCAAGTAAGGAGCCAGAGAGTGGAAGCCATTGATCAAACAGGGCCTTGAGATGCACACGAGTGTCTGTGTGCCGACTGTCTCTTGCTGAGATCTTCAGATTTAATGATTTCACTATCTGTTCTGTTTTGATTTTGTCCCTGCAATAAAAAGATAGTCCTGAAGCAACTATATATCAGACAAGCAATTTCACAACACTCGGAGGGTGAGTAAGTACACTTTAAATTCGGATAGAAAAAGGGATGGGGATTCCAGAAGGTGGTTTTAAACAAGGTGGTCATAATATTATTAGCAAGGATTCTAGTAAACAAACTTCAATATATACAGTAGGACCAAACAATCAGTGTCCATAACAACATGGTAATATCACTAACAGTATGTTTAGAGGTGATAGGTATTGACAACAGCCATGTTAGAAAAATTTGCAAGACACTATGCTAACTCATCTAATATGTGAATGTAAAATCGCATCATTCCACTTGACTTACAGTATTATGCAAAACTAATGCCCCTTTATTTCCCATGCCCCAAGAGAAGAATTGTATAAAAGACCCCTGAGCTGTCTCTTCGATATCAAGAAAGAGGGAACCTTTCTCTTTTAATTGTTCTCATAGAGAAGGCCTATTTGTATAAGTCACAGAGTGAGATGAAAATTGTAAACCCACCTCTTAAGAACTGCCTCATACACTGCCCAAATGTTCTCCAGTATAAACTGTACAAACAGAGGCTTCTTAGCCTTGGCTTGGGCGCCTTTGAAAATCCTTTTTGATTTGGAATGAAGGTAAAAGTCTCCCCACAGAGTCTTTTTGAGTATGCTTTTATTAATACCAAGTTTACTGGCATACATTTCCGCAAAGTCATTGATGCTGGAGAAATAAGGTAAACAAACACATTATAAAAGCATTAACAAAAAAGTACAAACAAAAATCAAAATGTATTTCAGTGATGTTGTAAATGCAACACCTTGGTTGAATATGAAGACACTTTGAGAGATGGTAATCAATGTGCACCAAGCCCAAATTAAGGAGATCCCCAGAGAAGGAAGTCATACCAGTACTCTACAAACTGAAGGATGTATACCCAGCCTATGACTTGACCTCACTAGCCCTAGTACATGTAGTTCAGTTGATAGGTTTTAGAAGCTCACTCAAATTGGTTCAAATGACATTGAGGCCAAAGATGTGTGATTTAATTACCTTCTCTAAAATGTTTTTAAAATAGAACTCCTCTGAAATGGGACTTCCAGTATTCTGAGGCCAAGTCATTGTGTTTTATATTATAACCAAATCAATGTGTGCAAAATCAATGCATAAGCTCTGATTGGTCAATCAACTATGGTTTATTGTACCAGCAAACTCATGGAAAAATTGCTCGTCTTCTGAATTATCATATAAAAGCAATAGACCACAAGTTTCTATGGTTTACATGTATAAGCTGATAAACCATGCAGGATGCTGGTAGAACACGAGAAGAATTCGTAAATCAAAAGCCGCAGGCGAGTGATTTACGGATTCTTAGAGTGCTCTTCCAACTCCCCAATTAGTTTATCAGCCTATAAACCATAGAAACTTATGGTGTATTGCTTAAACAATATCTTATTTCTATTAATTTAGGGAGTTTGACAGAGTACCCCACCCCCCAACCCCAGATCCACTCCAGCTTTTTTTATTCAATTTAATCGCAAAATTCGCTCACTAACCTAAAACCCCATCCATCAATTGCACTTGTAAACACAACATTGCCCAAGTCAGGTGAAAAGTATAACAAGGAGTCATCTGTTTCTTCAAGGCCTGAACTCCACTCATCAATAGACACAGCTACATCATCTGTTAATGGTTTGTCATTTGATGTCTTTTGAGGAACAGCTTTAGCAGAATTTTTTTCCAAGACATCAGTTGTGAAGAGAGCTGCAGTGATGGCATTAACCTGAGTGAACAACACCAAATGAAAAACTTAAAGTTTCAAAATTGTTTGGTGAATGGCATCTGTTGCAATTGTTGACCTCAAGTCAACCCAGCAAACCAATGAGAATTCAAAGATATCTGTAACCGTCACCTGTCCCAGGCAGGGAAGGCATGCATTGCCAAGTCTTGACTGGTTTTCCTTTGCATCTGATTGGTTGATGAAGTGAATAGAGTGCATTTAAGTGCACTTCGATTCATGGTTACTTTTGACAATGAACTGAAAAGCAGTTTATCAACACACTCTTAACATTTCTCAGACCCTGGCCAAACTACAAGGCATTGTTCTGTGAAAGAGCATCCCACAAGACCATAGATCAAAATGAAAACTTACATGATTGTATGACTATCGATATGTTACCATCTTTTCTGACTACTAATTGACAAGGTACAATACATGTAGGACTAACAGAGGTTTAGCACTTCCTTTCCTGTTGTCATCTGAATATCTTTAGTTTTAGAATAACTTACATGTAGATGGAGATCACTAATGATGCTGAAAAGGGAAGGAGGATTACCTTTTCTAAAATCTGTTGTAAATGAAAGTGTGCCTCAGCTGGAGAGTACTTAAGTTCAGTTATCAACCTGTCAATCTTGTTCAACACCAAACAAGGACGAATGTTCTCTAGCCAAGCTTGACGTAAAACCACATGAGTCTGCAAATTGAAGAATTGAAATACCTTAAAACTTGGAATTATCACCTCCCTTCAAATAAGAACCCCCTTCAAATAAGCACCTCTCCAAATGGCCAAAATTTAAAATAGATGGCTCCCATGAATAAGCACCCCCTCCCACTTTTTTATGGATGAGTATTGAGACTACAGAGGATGTATAGTTTTGGTCATGTTCAATCTCAAGAAAGTTATTATAGACTCATTCAAGTACTGCAAATTTACTGTTATAATGGATGACAGCAAAGATCTGCTGATTCATTGCCTAAAGGCCAACCAACCTTGTGCAATACGTCTAGACCAGCCAAAGGGGTTATATTACTCATAGTTCTTCAAGAGAGACAGGATCCTTCCCCGAACTTCTAATGAAGGTCTGACATATACAAATATTACAAAAAACCAACCTTTTCTGACCATAAAAATTGTCAAGTACTTGTGAAGAATTTAAATTTTGTGGCTGGTATGACGCAGCGTTTCATCCCTGCCAGGAGACTCATCAGATACTTTTCGATTTTTGACCATGCTTTGGAAAAACTTAAATTAGTCCCCCCCCAACTCACCAACCGATTAAGCACCTCCCTCAAAAAATGCCCCCATCTCCTCCTTCATGCAAATTAGAAATAACCACCTGAGGCACTAATTTGAGGATTTACCGTATTCAGGAATTTTTAAAGGTCAGTTCCAAATATTTATGTGGAAACATATCAGAGCCAGATCCTTTGACTTTGATTCTGAGTCAGCCTTAAAAGGAACTTTCTAATTGCACTTGCTTAGACACATCCCTCTATGCTTTGTATCCACTGCATGTATTTGGATCATGTTTTGACTGGTTCACTGGAGTGTCCATGTAATTTTTGATTAGCCAGTGTGATTAATTTGGTTTGGTTTTAGGATACTCAATTGTGAACTGCTCTAATGGTCCTTGGATATTGTCCTTCAATAAAAATTACTGTAAGTTGCCTAAACTGTTACTTTTATATAACAATACCGACAGAAGTTCAATTGAAACCTGCAAAGAAATTTATATCAGTAGTACTTACAGTGTATAGTACTTATCTTGTACATTGATAAGACTGAACAAGGGATTTTTGAACCACAAGAAAGTTATAATCAGCCCCTTATTTGAATTTAAACTAAACATATCTAACCTGTGGACAGACTCCTTCTACCACATCCACCACAACAATTGCACCATCACAGAGCCTCACAGCTGTTGACACCTACAGTATATAACCCTATTACATAAGTACACAATAAAGTCCTATAATTACTTTCTATCTCCTGACCAATAGTAGTAAAAAAGTTGATGAAACATTAGATGCTGAGGAACTGCATCCCTGAATGGCTTCCAGTTAAAATATATCCACAGAACTTTTGTCTGTGCTGTTTTACATTTTTCAATTGGCAAATGTTACAAGGAGCTGTTGCAAACTGAGCCACAATCATTGTTATCCTGATAGCAAACTGGTGTTTATATCCACATCTGTTCAGAGCGTTCTGGCTGGCTTGGAGAATAAGTTATTTTGTCAACTATAGGGAAATACACGACATAATACTGACAAGAAATGCACCCTAAGTATATGACACCTTCTACTAGGCCACAGCAAATAAAGCCTTAACAATTATTCCACAAGCGTGTGTTGGATATGAGATGGTAGATAGCCAACAAGGTGCGCAGCACCAAGTTGGCTATAAAAATCTTTTATCCAACAAGGGTGAGTGGAATAAGAAAACATAAATGATATGTGGGATATTCCACCATGTGGATTCCATGGTATGCCACTCAAAAGTGTTGCAAAATAATGACTACGGTACACACTGTTTATGATCAAGACAACAAAGGAATTTCTGTGCTTACCTCACTGGAAAAATCCACATGCCCTGGAGAATCAATAAGGTTCACAATATACTCTTCTTTATCTATAAAGAATAGTGATCAAAAAGACATTTAAAATTAAGTTGAAATTTGGAACAATGTTCATAATATCTAAGTCAAATCTAGAGCCAAGAACAATCCTGGATAAGTAAAAAGCATTCACAATGTTCAGTAAAATTAATTTAAGAGTAAAACCATGTTACCTATACATGTAGTTGTACAGAAGACAATTTAAATTATTATACTGGTAATTATTATCACTGTTTTAAACTAACCTGTGGTAAAAAGCAATGAGATTGCACTTGATTTCATTGTTATTCCTCTAAGTTGCTCATCTTCTCGGCTATCCATGTATCTTAACTGATAAGTTAATTTACTATTAATAGCAGTTAATCAAAATCTTCCTTTCATTGTTCTTTCATTTTATTGCGGCAAAATCATGTAACAATGAAGATAAAAGATACAAATGTAGATAACTATCTCCAAACATATACTACAAACATTGTAAAATTAGACAAGGCTTAACAAATTGACATCAGTTTTACATCTGTCCTGTTATTGACTATGAATTTCGTCATAACATTGTCAAAGTAGCCATGGATCCACGAGAGTAGTCTATACAGTGCTAGTTTATCCTCCTGGTCCCCTAATCCAAGATGGCCGCCAATAAAACTTCGAGAGAAAATGACGTCATAGCCCCCTTTGCCCCAATTTTACCCCACAGTGAGGTAAACCCTAGCCCCCCTTGCCCGCCCTGAAAAAACGCCACCCGAACCCTAAAAGCGTCCCCTTGATCCCCTGACTCGTCCTAGTCCCTTGCACCTCATGGCACCCCACCATGAGGTGAACCCCTAGCCCCGCCCTGGAAAAAACCTAGAACCCTAAAAATCCAACCTGAAGTCGCCGAACCCTTAAGCCTAAGTAAGCCCAAGTAAAGCCTAGGGAAGCCTAACCCGAGTGTGGTGCTTGAAAAAAATCACTCGGCTGACTTGGGGTGGTGGCCTGTGTGGAGGCCCTCAAAACCCTGCTGAAGCGAGGCGCGCCTTTGAAGCGGAAAACCCTAAGTCGACCTTCTTGCACCGCGCGTCCTAAGCCTAAGTAAGCCCGAGCAAGCTCAAGCCAGCCTTTACCCCGCCCCTCGTTGGAAGCCGAGAGTGAGCCCTGGGCTGGCGGTGGTTTGGGGGCCCCCCTAAAAAAACCAAGTGGCGCAGTGAAAAAAAGGGTGCATGGTGGTGGTTTTTTTTTGTTTTTTTTTTTTTGGGGGGGGGGTTCGTTTCGCTCGCCATCACTCGCCTTGACCTTGGTGGTGGGTTTTTTTTTTCGGGTTTTTTTTTTTTGCCGACAATCACTCGCCTGACCTTTTTTTGGGCGGTGTGGGGTGGCGGTGGCGTGGACGCGCGCTGGCGTGACCTTGGACTTTGACCCTGGTGGGTGGCGCACGCCCAGAACCCCCCACCCACACCAAGAGTGGGAGGCGCACGCCTGGAACCCCCCACCACCCAGAGTGGGAGGTGCGGGGTGGTTTAGAGGGGGGGTTGTCTTCTACAACCCCCCCTCTTTTGTTTACAAGTTAATAGTATTCTTTGAAGAAGTATGTACAGTGGTATTTTGTAAGTTCCGGTGAAAAGAAATGGCGTCGTGCGGATTGTGTTGGACGGGTTTGCAGGAGCAGTTTGTAGCTAAGAGCAACGGGGCAGAGTACGTGCATTGTTCTAACCAGGCTTGCGGTTACTTTTGTTCGTTAGATGACTTGGTGACTTACGAGAGGGTGGTGCAGTTAGACGTGGCCTGTACTTTTCGTGGAGGGGATGCGCCGCTCTGTCAACACCAGAGGCCCTGCGCCTTAAGAATCTCCCGTTCGGTCAAGAATAATGGCCGTCCTTACTTCATTTGCCGAGAGCGTTGTCCTTGTACCTTTTTCTGCTGGGCTGATCTGGAAGTGAGCCTGCGTCTGCTTCCCAACCAGCAGAGCCCTTGAAGGAGAGTCGTGTATCTCTTCATTTTTTTTTACAGAGCCTGTTTGTTTATTATTACAAAAAAATCATTTTTTTACAGAGCCTGTTTGTTTATTATTACAAAAAAAAATGATGTTTCAAATATATAACATTTCTTTTGGAAGAAAAAAACTGTGTGTTTTTTTTTACACTACAATATAACTTGTTGGAGAAAAACACGTGTGTGGGCCTTTTTTTTGGGGGGGGGGGGGCTTTGCCCCACACATCCTTGATTTTTTTACAGAAATGACTTGACATGCTTGACACATTGCAGGGCTTGGTGCCAGCCGCTTTACCCTTTTCCACCGCCCAGAAAGGCCTCACGGGTGCGATTGCTCTCAATGTCAAAATATTCGGCCCAGATGTCTAATGTCCCTTGCCGTCGTTTTATTTTCAGGGGTCCCAGTCCCCACGCCCGTCTGACTCGGTGGTAGTTGACCAGTTCTTGTAACATTTGCTGCTTTAGTTCTTTTTCCCGCATGTCGATCCAAAATTGTCTTCTAGCCATGGCTCGAATGGGGAGGGCTAGTTCTGGCGGAAGCCAGTCCCAATAGCTTTCCAAGGAAATTAGATGAGATGAATGCTATTTAGCTCCTATATGACCCCTTGGGGTGGGTGGGGTGGTGGTGGTGGTGGTGGTGGAGAGTAGGAGTAATGATATTATAGCATTAATTTTTACCCCCTTTGGTGCGTTTGGAATCAGCGAGAGCAGCGACGCTGATAGTGGCGCTAGCGGTGGCGGCGGCGTTGGTGGCGGTGCTAGCAGCGGCGGCGGCACTAGCGGCCGCGGCGTTGATGGCAGCGCTAGCAGCAGCAGTGGGGCCAGCGCTAGCGGCGGCGTTGATGGCGGTGCTAAGTAGCGGCAGCGTTGATTGCGATGCTAGCGGCGGCGTTGATTGCGAACGCTAGCAGCAGCGTTGGTGGGCGGCATCGCGATGGCGGTGCTAATAGCGGCGGCATTGATTGCGACGCTAGCGGCGGCGTTGGTGGCGGCGCTAGCTGTGGCATTGATGGCGGTGCTAATGGCGGCTGCATGGCCGGTGAGCCGACACCCAAGACAAGTACCATACCCTCCATACCCTGGTTAGAAGCCAACTCGCAGAGTGGAATGGGTACGAGCAAGACCTATGACGCATGTTTCCGTGTACCAGGCAGCATGCAAATCGTGGGACCCACTTTGAGTGGAAAGACCACATGGTTGTCTAAACTGATACGGGATGGCAACCACCTATTTTCGAGATGACACTGGAGACAGTGTACGTTTTCGACAAGCCTTACACTGTTACAGCTCTTCCTGGCAGCCGATCTTCACGGGAATGCAACAAGACATGGGTGTTACCTTTCATCCAGGAATACCAACCATCCCTTGGGAAGAAGTGTTTCCCCCGGAACAATGTCCTAGTTTGTTAGTGCTAGATGACTTGATGAGAGAAACTGTTGACTCAGACCAAGTGATGGATTTACTCAGTAAGAAGGCTCATCACCTCAATCTCTTTGTGATTGTGGTCACACAAAACCTGTATGCCTTAGGCAAGCACAGCGCTGGAATGAATCGCAACTATCAATACACAATCCTTTTTAGAAATCCAGCTGACACACGTTACATTAAAACACTGGGGCAACGTTGGATGGGTGATGCGAAACGTTTTATGCCTCTGTAGGAACGAGCCACTACTCCGCCCTATGGGTATTTAGTGGTGGACCATCACCCACAAAAAACCCCTAAATACCTAATACAACTAAAACATTCATGTAAATACAGGTGTTTAATAAAACTGTTAAAGCATATTTTTGAAAGTATGTATTTGAATTATCATTCAATAATAATATTTAAAGAGGGAGCCCAACTCGCTATGGCGGTTTTCAGTGGTCCCTCAAACTGAACAATGTTAATTAAAGTAAACACATAATAATAAAATAAAAACGCTCACAATGAGAATTATGAATTGTCTAAAACTCGAAATATAAGACAGAAAATAATAAAATAGATGAGCAAGAGATGTCACAC
>JAHPZR010052919.1:0-12709 GCA_019787425.1 Platygyra sinensis
GAGCCCCTTTAAGATGCATTTTTGACATCTGGTTCGTTATAGAGGCTACTGAGCTGAAAGCTCTACGTAAACTGGCTATACAATTGTGGTCAAACTGATGCTGTTGTGAACGAGTAAGGAGAGATAATTTTACAGCTCGATAGTTGATAATAAGGCTGAGGTCTATTTGCCATCCTGATCAAGTTTATGCGCTCTATTGAAGATAAACTTGAGTTCGACAGTTGTGAGATTACTATTTTAAGAGAAACCTTTTTCTATACCAGGCTTTTATCTATTAACAAGAGGAATCAATGGTTCAAGTCAAAACAAAATTTGCAACTACGTTATTACACTACCAACCTCCTTCACACTGCTGATCTGAAGTTGAATGATTCTCGCAAGAAGACCAAACATTGTCTCAGGAATAATCTGTAAAACCTGCAGTAACACAAGACAGTGTGTCATTTCCTTGATGCAAGTGGAACAAATTGTTCCTTGATGGGTGTGAAGGATACATTTTTAGAGCAGATTTCAATTGAGTATCGTATATAAAAACTAAAACAATTGAAAGTTATCAACCAACAATGTAACCAGTCACAAAGGACACAGACAACTCAGTGAACCAATCAAAACTCAAAGCATATACATGACATATACATGTACATGATGGGAAGTGCGGCACGTACACAGTAATGGCAGATAATGGTTTTGTATTATCATTTACCTTTCTAACATAAGCCACCAATTCGCCAGAGTAGTACTGGGACACACTCACTAAATCAGGGCTGTTTGCCTGGCCAATGCGCACAAGAGGCAAATCCATAGCTGAGGCCATCTGTGGAGAAACAAAAAAAATTCTCATACTGTGAGGACCGCCTGAAATTCAAACTCGGAGGAGGCTTGGGGTGTGACGAAAAGGCGGGGAGCAGGAGTGACGCTGAAAGAGGAGTAACGGGGAGGGTGAGGAAAACTTGTTTCCTTCCTTCTGCCCCCAGCCCCGTCACCCCCTCCCTTCAAACTTTTCCTACGTCAAATCTACTTGACCGCAAGCAGTTCTGATAAGTCTTGATCACAAGGAAAACGCCTGCTGGCTGATCAAGTGCCATGATTTTACTCTTGTTTTACCTTGAGGAATGTTGCTCTTAGCTTCTGAACCAGTGAAGGGTTACTCTTAATTCCTTGCTGCATGAATCCAGAATAACTACAAAATAAGGACAAAGAATAAATAAAGAACAGGAAAGTTACACAAGATAAGATAAGATAAGATAAGTGAGAACATCAACAAGCAAGAAATGCAGGGCAGTATCAAGGTGTGAAGTCAAGCCTTGAAAGCAATGCAGCTGTGAAGGCCATCTCGTGGGCTCAGCCATCAGAAAATTGAGAAGCTGTGGACCAGTGGCAATATAGCATTTTTGGAAGATCCCTGCTTTAATCCCTGTTGTTGTCGTTTTTCATATAATTCAGTGTTTTGGTAGGAATTTTATGGCGGGTTCATCCCAGCCCTTGGATTGCCACCTGCCGCCTTAAAGGAATATAGTATATAAAATGTCAATAAATTGATAAACAGTTATAATGAACTGTTTCACTTGTCCGTTAGACAAAAAGTTTGCAGAGCAAAATATTTAAGAAATTTATAGAAAACATGTACCGTGTTTCTATCGAGTTACATGTATAGAAACACGAGTAATGTTTGAGAGAACAAGAAATGCTGTGGGATCACGAGCCACAGGTGAGTGTTTCCACAGCTTTTTCGAGTTCTCCCAAAATTTCACGAGTGTTTCTATAACTCGATAGAAACACAGAGAACATGTTTTCCTTTTCTTTCAGAAAACGCTGCGATGACAACAGCTCGTTCTAGTTCTGTGTCTCCATCGAGTTACAGAACATGATTTTTAACCAATCAGCGCGTGTATTTCCTTAGGACTGTTTTCAAAAAAGATATAAAGACAGAGGGTAAATGTTACTCGAGCTTCACGCACTAAGCGATCATCAGACAAGTTGTTATACTTTCGCACAAACAAAGAGTGTGATGATCACTTAGTGTACGAAACTTGAGTCGCATTTATCTTGTCTTTTTATCTAGTTTATATCTTTACACACTGTAAGTATGCATGTACGAAGGAGTTTGCTGCACATGACTTGGTTTGGAAATCTCACCTGTCAATGATATTCCAGGCATATGACAAGTCTGCTACCAACTGAATGGTGATCAAAACCTTGACACACATGAATTAAGAGTTATTAGTAGTTAAAATTGTAGAATTTTAACAATCTGTTTCCTAACTCAAAATGGTACCCACTCTCATAACCACAAACCACACACAAGCACCTCTTCTTTGATGTTGATTGTCCTTATCATCTGATGCAGAAACTGTCTTGTCTCCAGCAGAAACTGTCTCACTTGGAGGTTGCTTTCTAATTGATGAAATTCTTGAACCTTATGAAACAGAGATTGATCAATTAAAGCAATTTTCATTTGTTTTTACTTGAGAAAGGAAAAGTAATTGGGTTAATTTGCAATTACTACACCACACAATTGGTTTGAAAAACCCGCAGCACTTTTTCTTCCAAACTCAGAGATATTCACCTTTTTATATTATGCAAATGAGTACATTGGTAGGGTGTCAGTCTGATGTGCGGGAGGTAGAGGGTTCGAGCCCCAGACCGGACCAACACTCAGGGTCTTAAAATAACTGAGGAGAATGTGCTGCCTTTATAATTATATACTCAAATGGTTAGACATTCAAGTCTTCTCGGATAAGGACTTTAAACCGTAGGCTCCGTCTCCTGCATCTTCAGTGTCACACGCACTTGTCGAAAAGGGTAGGGCACGTAGCTCCTGGTGTGGTGGTCTATCTCTCCATGTATGGGTCAGGTGGGTGGGTGAGATCAAAAATGGACTGATAGCGGCAGCCTAAGGCGCCTCATATAAGCTGACATCCGATCTCACCCAACAAGAAAAATTGTAAAATTGGTCCTGAAAAGCCCTAAGGGGAGTGTCCAATTACGTCCAATTACCAAATTACCAAAGTGATGACGTCATAGATACTGTAGTTCCACTGAAGACTGAATCTAGAATGGCTCCAGAAATATTGGAGCAGTATTGTATTGTTTTAGTGGAACCACCTATAACGTCATCACTTTCCTCATTTGCATAATACAAAACGTAAATATCTGAAAAACGAAAAAAGATATTCCAAAAATGACAACGCATTCTTCTTAACTTTGAAAACCCTTTCAAATAAGCTTACTTCATAGGCACTAAGAAAAGCTTTAATAACTGGTTACAAAGATAACAATGTTAAACACATGTCCACATAAACCCAATGTAAAAGTAGATAATAAACCTCTTCTAGAGCTTGAATAAGCTGCACCATTTTCCGTCCAGCTGAGGTAGAATCATCATAGCTTAATGAGGAAATCTGATTGGACATCTCCTTGAACCAAGCCTGCAAGTTCTCTAGAGGATATACAGACTAACCGTTACTGACTTCAGATGAAACCAACGCATTCATTGGTTAACAATTTCAATTAAATTTGCTGTAGCTATCAAGTGCAAAAGACAAAATAACTCAGTACCATTCTTTTGAATTCGTGTGAGTGGTTTGGTCCCAGAAAACACTTCAGATAGCTCATCCATCCTCTCAACACCTTCTGTTTTGTGTTTCTCCCATTGAGACTGCTTCTGTACCAACATCTGCTTGAACATCTGGATTTAAGGCAGAGAACACAATGGAATAGGATTGAGATCTATTTGTTCACATGATTCATGTTCAGTGTAAACCAAATTACAGAACTTTCATTTATTACACTTAACAACTGAACATAGAGTGTGCGTTGAATACAAGGAATTCAAGTTACAATACACTTTAGATGAGTCCTAGTTGATTTCCCTTGCAGTTGCAAGAAAAGCAAATAAGATTGTGTGCAGGAATGATGATGGAAATCAAAATATACCCAGAAGCTTTTGTGCACAGATGTGTTATTTGAATGAGGACCAATGTCACAGTTTGCAAATATTGAAAAGGTTACCCTAAATTTTTTAAGCTCGTTATTTGTGATCAATGTTAATCCTCTCCATCCTTCACCATCCTTGCTCTTTTAAGGTCTATTATCTGTCTTAGTAAACTTATATTTTCAGGTTTCCGTCAATTTAAAGCTACAGTAACTGTAATTTTGTATGAGGCCGAAATAACTCAAAATATCATGACTGAACTCCTTTAAACTCTAAGGGAAAACTTTACTTTTCTATCAAGACCCACACTCAAGAAAGATGTACATACTGCACTTGTACACTACACAAGCACACCTGTACAATCTGTTTAGCTCATAAGAACAAACAAACCTCTTTCAGCTTCAGTTCAAACTGTGCAGTATTCAACAGCAACTCAAAGACAGCTCTTGGGTCATAACCTGATGTTGTTACCATCTCTCTGAGGGTGCGGCATCTCTTGTGTACATCAAACACTGTAAATGATACCAATATGTGTGTTGTTAACTGAGACATTAGGAGTCCCATGGCACCAACAGAGGCTACTAATAATGGAGAATTCATACAATGCATTAACTGTACATGTATCTTCAATTTCGCTATAACAGAGCTCCAGCTGCCTGAAGGATGCCAGGAGGACCACTATACCAATAGGAGCCCATGAACTGCTTTTCTCATGGTTATCATGGCCAGTGGTATTGTTCATGGACACTCATCTTCGAAATTGGATCGTGGGCTCAAGCCAATTATTGCAACCAGGAGCTTTGCCAGGAAAGTGTGATCGATTTGTTGGGTTTCAGATTGGTGGGTGGTAGGGTGATTGCCTTAAATGTGACTTACATCCTCCCCCTGCCAAAAAAATTCACATTCATGAGACCACCCAGGCTTTCAACTTTGACTAAGAAAAATGATTTTGGGGGCGTCATCTGGTTTTTAGCTGGCAGGAAGCAGCACTTACTTTCACAGTTATGCATCATGAGCCAGCGTAGTGTTACATTGCAATCTCTGATGCAATTCATGAGTTTTGGAATGTGATCCAGTGCATACTCCTCCACAAGAAATCCTTCTTTGAGATAATTCATCACCTACAGTAAGATCATTAAAAATATCATAATATATTATTTTGTATGGTTCAAATTGCACCATGACTGTCAATAAAAATACTGTACCTCTGACAGAACTTTGCGAACAACCACAATCACAGCGCTCCAAGCTGCGACCATTTTGGTCGCCATGGCGAGTGGAAAAAATATTTGGCGACCAAAATTCTGGCGAAAGTCGCCAATTGGCGACCAGCAGATTAAAAGAGAAACTTTCTGGAAAAATTATCAAGTGGCGGCATCACCTGTATTTCTCTTTTCTCCTCTCCTCGCTCAGAAACTCGACATGAATGTGTAAACTTACTGTAACAAAGTAAAGTGTTGAAAACGTGCGGTTTGGCGCATTAGCCATTCGTGTACTATGTCATGAAGTGTCTTCCCCTTTTTGGCAACGTGTAATATGTCATGAAGTGTCCTCCCCTTCACGTTTTCTTTCTTTTTGGCGACTGAATTTTTTTTATGGCGACCATTTTTACAATTAAAGGTCGCCAAAAGGCGACTTTTTGAAAAAGTGAGCTTGGAGTGCTAAATCAAAGTAAAATATACATGAGTAGTTTAGAGAATCGGTAATTGATGTAGTATCAATATTCTTTTAATTATTATTGCTCCATAGTTTGATGTGATTTTTATAATTATAACAAAAATCAAACTATACATGATTGTGTTTGTATTTTAATCTTCTAGGGATGTCACACCCATAACAAAATTTACAAAATTACAATTTATATTTACCTCTGCATTTAAACTTCTAACTTTGGCATTAAATCTGGTTGCCTGTAAGGAAATTAAAGTGACAAACTGATGAACATCCTTCTATGACATGTTCATCTACAATATTGCAAAATTGATTCATATTTTATCTTCAGCTGATGTTCTTTAAACCTAGATTTACATGTACTTAGTCCCGTGGTATCTCACAGCCTTTTTGTAAAACTTGAAAATTGGAAATGGAAGAAATTGTTCATTTGTAAATCAATAATTCTACATAGAATTTGACAGATGATGGAAATAATAAGTGTAACAAAAATTTGACGCAGGTAAATACATGATGTATTGAAAGATCTTACCAAAGTTTTGACATTAGAAGGATCTAGAGTGTTGTTAAGGGCTGTCTTAGCAGCTCTGTATGGATCCCAAGCTTCCACCAGATTCACAACATTTCCCATGTAAACACTGATCACCTACCAAAGGACAAAACAATGCTTGGTTTAATTATGTTACTGTAAGTTCAGACACACAGAATTTGAGGAATTTCATTAAATTCTATATAACATTTTATATGGAGATGGCCCAGGTAGTAACTTTTGGTAATCTCGTTTTGACACAACAACGCTAAGGCATGCCCAGGCACTGTTATTGTAAATTGATATGCCATGTAAGCTGCATTGTGTAGTTCCAGAAAATATCCATACCCCCACCACGGAGGGAATTTCACGTAAGCGCCCCCTCCTCCTCGGAATTTTCATTTTTTGACCACTAAAATAACCCCCCACTCCTCCGGAATTTCCACTACTATTTTGTACACCCCCATACCCTCTGGAAAAAATAGTTTTGGCAAGAGAGTGTGTTAAAGTAAAAGTAAACACTCCAAACATTTAGCGATTTGCATTGCACATAACTACGAATATTCTCGATTGATTACACCATACATATCTGAAGATGCTCACAAAGAATGCATTCAGCAGTCTAGTGAAAAAAGGAAAAAAATTAATAAAAATGGTAACTTGTCAAATTACCTTCCTACACGACTAACTCCCTTTATAAATGTGGTACAATTTCCATTGAAGGACTGAAAATGAGTGTGGATGAAATTGACACCATACTTTTACTGCGAACACGATCCCCAACAGACTCAGGACGAAAGGCAATTTTGCAGCAAAATTACATACAAATGGACAGAGATAAACAGGGATAAAAAATTCTCAAGTTTGTGAAACTGTAACATCATTTCTTCCTTTAAAAATAAACTAATTTTCACAAATGAAATCGACTGCCACTTCGAAAACCGATGTGAAAACAAACTAGGCTAGTCTCCAGTGCTTTTCGGTCCAGAAGGTGACTCCATGTGGACTGGTAACAAGTAATGGTGCATTTGTTAGCTTCCAAAGTGCTTTTTGAAGAAAGAAAATGTATTTCAAATATAATGCGAGTAAAATACAAGTATTTAAGCCACTATTTTTCATGTGAAAGTTCTACTTAGTAGGTAAGAAAGGATTTTTGAACAGCTTGATCGACACTCAAATCCGTATTGAATCAAAGGACTTCTGGAATATCTCTGGAAACTAACTCAATCATACAACCTCCCTCCCCTCTGGAATTTCCTGGGTCTTTGAGCCCCCCTCCCCTTCAGAATTTCCAATTCCCTCCATGGTGGGGGTATGGATATTTTCTGGAACCACACATTCAGTGGAGATGCAAGTCTACAGATTGAAAAAAAGGTTCACTTGGAGCACTCGAAATAAAGCTGGGAGTATTTCCTTCTGAGTATTAGAACCAAAAAATGAAATGGGGACAATGCAAGGATCTCAGTTGGTAGAGTAACACCATGATCTATTCTAAAGGTCATGGTTTTGAATTCCACTGTGAGTGTGTTATCAGATCAGCATGCAAAAAGTTCAAAGACTTTTAATAATATTGTTTCATAACTAGTACATGTAGCTGATCTTGTATATGTTATCAAAACGGTACTTGGAGTTGGTTTTCTCAATGACAGCTTACATACACAAAAGTACAGTACACATAAATAATATATAAAGGAAGTCTACAGCACTGACCTGCCAAGCTTTAGGTTTAAAGTGAGGCATTTAGTTGAGAAATGGGGGGAAGCTGCTGTAATCAGCTGTCTTACCCAGTTATCAGGGAAATGCTTGTCCACAATCTCTCTCATTTTAGCCTGCTGGTTCTGTAGAATGTCTGGTGCAAAAAACAAGATGACATACAGCATGGAGGCCTGGGTTGCAAGAGCTGTGCTACGGTGTTCTGGTAAAGGATATGCTGAAATCTGATGTAGAAAGAACCACAATATTAATCATCTTTGAAAAAACACTTTGTCAAATGAATCTATGCCAACATGCAAACACTCACAAAAATCAACACTACATTTGGGGTCACACCTGATTATAGACATCATCAGACCGAAGACGACCAATCAGCATATTCACAAATGTATCAGGCACTGAGATGCGTCTTGCAAGAAAAAAAAGAAACACAGACTGAGTTAAAAAAATGCAGACCTGAAGCAGCTTCCATTCAGTGCCATAGGAGATCGTAAATTATGTTATGTTACTAGAACTGTAATAGCACTGAGTATCACTGATTCAAAAGTCTGGCAATTGATATTACTATCATAATGGAACTTTTAATATTTGTGTGTCGCAGATCATGAACATGAGGCAAAGGAAATTGAAAATCAATTGAAACTAGTTTATCTAAAACATTTCAAACCAAACACAATAGAAAACAACGATTTTAAGCCATGCAAAGTACAATCGTGAAGAAATCAAACAACATCATTGTTTTTAATATGACTTTTGACTGAAGGACAGGAGACAATAACATACACAGTGAAAGTGCCAAAAACCACAAGACTACTAACTGAAAATAATCTTCTGGGTATTTGAGAGGTCTTTTTTGATCCTGGAACCAAGGAAAATCCAGTGCTTCTAAGAAGCTTGCACACATCATCAATATTAGAGTCAACATCAGCCCTGGCTGCACTGAAATGGTAAAATCAAGCCAGGGAAGATTTAGAGGTAATTTCTAGTGATTCACATTTCAACAGAAGACAAGGAGAATCTTATTATTTGAATGCAAGTAATGTTAAAGGACCCTAGTTAAAGTGAAGTAAGAGTTAAAGACTCTTGTAGCATAGAGCATGACTTGCTCTAAGGCTTGATTGTAATTGACAGCTGCAAATGTAACTGGCCTTACCAGTATCTGTGATATGACACCAACATTCTCTCACGCACATCTCCTTCAAACTTCATATCAATAACAAGAAGCATAATCCCATACAGGTACAAACTTTCACACTGTGGGAAGGAAGTAAAATAGAGCCTCAATGCTAATAATCATTAAAATCAAACAAGACTGAAAACAAAGTTTTGCAACCAAAATCGTGAACATTGTATGACTGTGTCCTTTCAATTTAACCGCAATAACATTATTTTATTTTCAAGAATGATATAATTTTCCAAGAAGCATAAATAATTATATCCATTTATGATGATTGCAAGTTTTAAATAATTTTCTAATTATTAATTAAATTAAATGTCATTAATAAGTACATGTATTCATGGTATACTGTCTTGTACTGTACATGTACAGTGTACCGGTGTACAGTGTACCGGTGTACAGTGTACCGGTGTACAGTGTACCGGTGTACCGATGTAGCGGTGTATAGTACCGGTGTACCGGTGTACAATGTACAGTGTACCGGTACATGTATATTATATAGACATGTAGAGAAGTGCTCAGGCATTTCATATATACCTCTAGGACCAGTCAAAGTAATTAACTAGTTTTAAAATAAATACTACAACATTTGCAACTCTCGCTTCTAGCAATGGTGAGCATTATATTATCACCAGGCACCTCTAATGTTTTTTGATTTACCAGTAACTCAAATTGTAATAGGATTTCTAAAGTCAAAATGAAGTTATGTAAGGGATGGTTGAGATTTATGACTGAATGCTTCAGATGAATTTACAATGTACATCAAAATTAAGCAAACTGATCACTATTAGAAATGGACTTTACCATGAGCTGTTTTCCGTCTTCACTGAGCAGTACACTTTCTAGCGTCTGTTGTATGAAAACACCTTCATCAAGATCTTCCAGGTATCTGATAATTAGAAATAGTTAATAAAAATAAACATAACAATTACATATTAGTGACATGTATTTAAACAGTGTACTTGTCTTACAAAACTTGGTCTGGACACATAATTAGCAGCTCTATGTACAATGTACTTGCTTCAGTTCATCTATAGGATGTAATGTAGCAAGGTCTAAAGAAAAGCCATTTTCGAGTTTGCCCTTTGTACAAACTGTAAAGTTCTACATGTAAAAGTTATATTACCAGTATACTAGCTCAAAAGTCATTTGCACTGGCCCACAAAATACATTCATCTGTAGCATGGTGAACCAAAAGTATTTAAGTTTAAACCAGTAAATACATGTAATACACGTACTACCAATAATTTCATCTTTTACTCCTTTAACAGTAGTTTAGTTTTAATTTAATTCTAAAAATGTCCGGGTACAAAACTTTACTTGCTCATAAGGCAAGCAAAGGATATAACCAGATCAATCCACTAGCATGACAGGAAACTTCACTTTTGTCCTAGGCTAAGAGTGGGAGGCGCATTGGCCTCATGGTTAGTGCGCTCGACTCCGGAGCGAGCGATCCAGGTTCGAGCCCTACTTAGGCTACAGGACATGACTTTCTTTGCAAATGCTTTATGAGACAAAGTACATGCAGTATGTAGTAAGATTGCTACTCTTGTATTTAAGGGACGCCTCACCCAATAACCCAGTGACCCCCTTAATACAGGTACATACATAGTCAGTAGTTCTTCCATCCTGGTGTACAATTATGGTAACTCAGTGAATGACTGCAGAGGCAACCTTAGCAAAGTTACTACTGTGAAGCATATTATATGAAAAAAATTCATATTATTTTGTACTGCGGTTGTAGATGAAAGTGAAGAGTGATCATCGCAATAAATTTTCCAATTTAAGCAATTGGAAAGAAGAAGCCTGAAAGAATCAGTGTGAGGGCTTCAACGGGATTCCAACCTGTGACCTCCGTGAATACCGGTGCCATGCTCTACCAACTGAGCTATGAAGCCACACATTGGGAGCGAGGGACTCAATTTATTGAGTTCATATCTCCCGTGAGATGTGAAATGATGTGAAGTATAATTATATGACAATAATTGCTGCGAAGACACCAGGCTTTGCAGCAGACTAATTTTGGTCACGTTCGTGACCAGTTCCTGGATTGCCTCCGCCAGAAGCCAGGCTCATTTGAGATGTATTTTGGATGTATGTATACACCGAATGCAAATATGGCGGACCACTCGGTCGTCGCCCCGGGACGAGTCGAATGAAAGCGAGGCTAGTTGGGCTTCGATGTTTTGTTTTGAAATGCTTTTCCAGAAAAGTCTTGCTTCGTAGTCGATTTGTTCCGCCCTCCCTACGCGTTTTTGTGTTCCTGAATGCCACCGCAACAGAGTGGAATCTTCCACAGCAGAGAAGGTGTTCTTTTTTTTCAGTTTTCTCGTTCGCCTCTGAGGGGAAACCAAAGAGACGGAGGCAAGGAGTTCACATTCGCCGAAGGAAACTGTTTTAGTTCAGGTTGGAATCGATCTTAGAAAATGTGTAAGCGATCGCATTTAGCTCTAAGTTGTTGTCATTTGGCTCAATGCTTTCACTGGTTTCAGTAACGGGGCAGTTGAAGTTCATTCGCTTGGTTATTGCACTGTAGTATTTATATTTACTTAGTGCGATTCCGTGCACGTGCAATCATGCAAGTGGACGCGAACGCAAATAACTTCTTCCTTTGAGACAGAGGATATCATTCAAGGAGACCTTTTCTTTACCTTGGAGAGGGTATTGGCCAGAAAACCGTGTTGGAACACCACCAGACACCACATAAGCTCGTCATTTAAATGATTTTTTCTGAGAGTGGGTACCATTTTTGAGTTAGGAAACAGATTGTTAAAATTCTAGCAATTTTAACTACTAATAACTCTTAATTCATGGTGTTCCAAGGTTTGTCGACCATTCAGTTTGGTAGCAGACTTGTCATATGCTGGAATATCATTGACAGTTGATAGTTCCCAAACCAAGTCCATGTGCAGCAAACTCCTTGTACATGCATCTTACATTGTGTAAAGATATAAACTAGATAAAAAGACTAAGATAAATGGCGACTCCGTTCGTACACTAAGTGATCATCACACTTCTTTTGTTTGTGCGAACGTATATAACAACTTTTCTGATGATCCCTTAATTGCGTGAAGCCTCGGAGTAAACATTTACCCTCTGTCTTTATATCTTTTTTGAAAACAGTCCTAAGGAATACACGTGCGCTGATTGGTTAAAAATCATGTTTCTGTAAACTCGCTGGAGACACAGGAACTAGAACGAGCGTTGTCATCGCGCGTTTTCTGAAGAAAAGGAAAAACATTCTCTGTGTTTGCTATCGATTATAGAACAACACTCACGTGAAATTTTTGGGAACTCGAAAAGCTGTGGAAACACTCACCTGTGCTGTGATCCCACAGCATTTCTTGTTCTCTCACACATTACTCTGTTTCTATACATGTAACTCGATAGAAACACGGTACATGTTTTCTATAATTTTTAAATATTTTGCTCTGCAAACTTTTGTCTAACGACAAGGTGGAAACCGTTCATTATAACTGTTATCAATTTATTGACATTTAGTATACTATATCCTTTAAGGCGGCCAGTCGGCAATCCAAGGGCTGGGATGAACCCGCCATAAATTCCTACCAAAACACTGGAATTATATGAAAACGAACACGACAACAACAGGGATTAAGGCAGGGATCTTCCACAAATGCTAATATTGCCACTGGATCCACAGCTTCTCAATTTCTGATGGCTC
>JAHPZR010052920.1:10000-17500 GCA_019787425.1 Platygyra sinensis
ACTGTTTTTCGGATTTATGCAATGAGCTAAGCAATGCTTAACATCTTGGTAAAAACAATTCAAAGTTCATTACGGAAAACTAGCGTCTACTACACCTAACACAAACGCGATAATACGCAGAATCTGGTCATTTCACATTTTTGCTTTGTGGAAAATGGGAACAGAAATGCACCAAGATTATAACGCATGTGCACAGCAGTTGTTTTTTTTTTCCCATTAAACCTTTGGTTTGGTAACGTTGTAACCTTTCATTCATTTAGACTGCACAACCATCTTTGACTGCGCTCAAGAGTTTTGAATGTTTAATTTAGTTTTGACTCGTTTCATCTTAATTTTTTTAATTTTCCTTGTTAGCTATGTACAGTAGGTAAATATGTTAACAGCAGATAAAAAAAAACGGCCTCCAACAACTGGGCCAGGTATTCTGGCTAGCAGTCTGTGTAAGAAGGGACTACCATATCATGCGAAAAAAGGATGTGTATTTTCCACGCTGTATACTAACCCAGAGACAAACTGAAATGAATGTTTTGGCCTGATTGTATCCTCCTCCTTAAGTCTTCCACCATATCATTTGTCCATGTAATATTCCTGCCAATGAGGGGATTAGACCAGTTCGATGCCAAATTTAGGGATAATCGATGGACTGGAATAAGGTGAAAACAGTTAATAGCCAATGACGAACTAGGTATCAACAACATATTATATATATAAAATAACATAATTTATGTGAAATGTAAGAGAGAGTGCTAATGGGGTACCTAGTTATCAGTCAACTACTAATTTTTCGGCCAATTGTCAGTTAACTACTACTTTTTTGACCAATTGTAAGTTAACTACTAATTATAGTTCAGTAAACTATTAACTTTCATTTTACAGCGTAAAATATATATATCTTATTAGACGTTTTGTTGTGTAGTATCGCTGAGTAATTTTTACGCGTTGTGCCGTATTTTGCGCGAGCCCGTACGGGCTCGCGCAAAATACGGCACAACGCGTAAAAATTACTCTGCGATACTACACAACAAAACGTCTAATAAGATATATATATTTTACGCTGTAAAATGAAAGTTAATAGTTTACTGAACTATAATTAGTAGTTAACTTACAATTGGTCAAAAAAGTAGTAGTTAACTGACAATTGGCCGAAAAATTAGTAGTTGACTGATAACTAGGTACCCCATTAGCACTCTCTCTTACATTTCACATAAATTATGTTATTTTATATATATAATATGTTGTTGATACCTAGTTCGTCATTGGCTATTAACTGTTTCACCTTATTCCAGTCCATCGATTATCCCTAAATTTGGCATCGAACTGGTCTAATCCCCTCATTGGCAGGAATATTACATGGACAAATGATATGGTGGAAGACTTAAGGAGGAGGATACAATCAGGCCAAAACATTCATTTCAGTTTGTCTCTGGGTTAGTATACAGCGTGGAAAATACACATCCTTTTTTCGCATGATATGGTAGTCCCTTATTACACAGACTGCTAGCCAGAATACCTGGCCCAGTTGTTGGAGGCCGTTTTTTTTTATCTGCTGTTAACATATTTACCTACTGTACATAGCTAACAAGGAAAATTAAAAAAATTAAGATGAAACGAGTCAAAACTAAATTAAACATTCAAAACTCTTGAGCGCAGTCAAAGATGGTTGTGCAGTCTAAATGAATGAAAGGTTACAACGTTACCAAACCAAAGGTTTAATGGGAAAAAAAAAACAACTGCTGTGCACATGCGTTATAATCCTTGGTGCATTTCTTTCCCATTTTCCACAAAGCAAAAATGTGAAATGACCAGATTCTGCGTATTATCGCGTTTGTGTTAGGTAGTAGTAGACGCTCAGTTTTCGCGTAATTGAACTTTGAATTGTTTTTTACTCAAGCATGTTAAGGCATTGGCTTAATAGCCTCATTTGCATAAATCCGAAAAAAACAGTTAATTACTCTGCCAGGATTTAGTAAAATCTTTGCAAAACTCGCAGCCTAACAAATCTTCACGACCTTAATATTTTAAGACCAAAAACATCTGATAAAATGGGTCACGTGACTATAATTAATTGTTTTATTTTTTTGAAAAACAACTGAAAATGGGCCGCCGAGATGACATACACTTACTGTCAAATCTAGTATTTTTACAATTGTGCTAATGGCCCCTGCAGGAATCTGTCCTGAATGGCTGACTAAAATATTCAGTTTAGAAGTTATTACGTAAAAGAGGTCACGTGACCTTCTGTCTTTCCATATATAGCCTTAAATAATTAAGGGGTTCATCCATTCAGGACAGAAATAGTTGCCTTAGAAAGTGGTTAAAAATTTCTTATGGTTAGTTTTTTGAGATAGCTCACTATCCTTGGCCCATCTTAGAATTCATCTTGAGCAGGCCTGTGACGTCAAGAGTCACGTGACCACCATAAAGACACTTTAAGGAGTTTGAGGATACTAAGTTTTGCGCGTGGTAAGTTTTTGGCACCCCCTGGGATAAAAACAACGTTGCTTAGACCAAAAACGGTTTTATTTTCAGTGTCTGCACTGGATTGAGCATGCCTTAACATGCTTGAGATTTATCGTTTCTTTTTCGTAAGTAACCTGTTTAACTTTTGAGCGTAAACTGTTTCGCTGTTGTGTGTAGGAAAAATCGAGTTTGTTTAAGAACACTTTGTTTGTTTTTTTTTTTATGTATTTGTATTTGTTTGTCTGTGGTTTGATTGTTTTACCGTAACGGTTGTTGTTGTTTTTATTCTCTTTCCTGTAGAGAAGATCTGCTAACTACACATTACCGGTTCCAGAGATCACCGAGGCGCAACCTCGGCCAAAGTCGAATTGTCCTGAGTTCCCTCCCCCGGAGAGTAACTCGTTCTTTGCAGCTGCTTCTCCCACTGTAGTTCTGTCACTGTTAACTTCCTATCTGATGTTCTTCTGATGAACCGTAACATCCCGCTGACTGTTATAAATTCAATATTAAATATGTCAGCAGACATCTCATTCAAAAAGCTTTCAGAGGTCTTTCATGAGTGTAAGTTTATGTATCATGAGCTCGGCGTGATCGTTTCTGTGGTGCTTCATTAGCGGGACGTTAACTTCGTGTATTTTCATTCAAGGCATTCGACATCTTTTTCTTAGGTTTAAAACGAGCCAAGTGTAAAAGCTATAGGATTTTTCTATTGCTATTTAAAAGCATTTATTAGTAACGGCTTATCATGTTATGAACAATTATTAGATGAGGTTTTTGTGATATCCAGAATAATTAAGGTCGAGGTAGGGTTATCAACCGAAGCCGAAGGCTGAGACCTTGATTTTTCTGGATATCACAAAAACCTAATCTAATAATTGTTTTATTCTACATTGAACAGAAAAGAAAATGGAACCCCGGTTTTTGCTTGTTCACCGACAGCAAGCAACACCGAAACTGTGGCGCGCGAAGTTGACATGATTACTCGTGACTTTGAGTGTCCTTGGCATGATTATTGTGGTGTATTCTGTAGCTAGTTGACATCAGAGACGCTGATTTCGAAAATTCAATGTACGCTTTCGGCCAATCAGAAAAATAGAAAGTTAGTTCAGTGTATAATTGTATTAATATTATATTACGCGAGCTGATGTTCAGTATTATTTTTTCGTAAGATACAGCTTATGAGTTCGAGATTTCTACTCCCTCGTCAACTATCACGCATAGAAATCGAGAGCGAATAATCTAATTGCTTTAGTATAAATCTATTAGTGGTTCAAAACTTTATCTAAATCCTCTTCACAGGCAATTCGAAAACGCCAAGAAAACAGCCGTCATTTTGCCGACAAGACTACGCGGCTATTCTACTCACTATCGATCACAGAATAGATAGTGAGTAGCGTAGCCAATCAGACAACGGCATTCGTGATAGAACGCTAGCAGACTTATACTAAACTGCATTAGTAGGATTATATAATTTGAGTATTCATTGTTTGTAAAATTTATTATCACGTAATTTGAACATAAAAGACACAATAATGAGATTCGTGCATTTGTAATACTCGTGGTGAGACTCCTGAAAAAAAGGGTTGGTTATTACCTTAAAAATGTTTTATATTCGGATGCCGAGCGGGGAGGCGAATTTAGAAATAAATATTGATTAATTTGGAAATGTGGTACGCCTTTGCATCGGTGGCCTTGGTTGCATTTACGTTCTTCTCTTGCTCTTCAGTGCCTTTGAAACAAAGTTTGCATTATATTTTATGTAAAATTATCTCCCTTACCATTAACAACGATTTCATGCTCAGTTTAATTAGTGCATTTTGACTTTTAATATGGATTTACTTTAATTTATAAGTAATCATACGCCTGTAATTTGCACTGGATCTCCAAGCTGTTCATGACATTACGAAATGGTAGTTTTAGCAGGAAATCATATTACTACAACATTGATTTGATTCCGTTGTTTAGTTCTTCACCGCTATGGAAAGCTCACTGTTTAGTCGTCCAGTCTATTCAAGACGTACCTTCTCCTGTTTGAATTCTTTTCTGTTATCTTTGCATATACCGTTCTAGTGATAATATCCCGAGGGAGGGGGAGGGGGGTACTCCCGCGAATTTTGGATAGGAGTGTGCCGCGAAGGTTCTTAAACCCTAACCCTATTTAGGGACTAAGAAAGCGAGAACTTGATACCCTTTTTAAGGTCCAAACACGAAAAATGACACCCTATTCAAGGCTATTAAACCTCTGTTGCAAAGTCATTTTGTTAATACTTAAAAGGATACATCAAGTTACCAAAAAAAAAAAAAAAACATTCGTATAGGCGGACGTTTTCACACTCTAGTATTAGATAATACAATTTGGCTACCCTATCTAAGGACCACACCAGGAACACAGTTACAAAAGGGTAAAAAAAGATACCCTATGTAAGGACCGAGAACCTCAAAAACCATACCCTATTCCGCGGCACGTACCTATATAGCCCATATATGGGAGTACCCCCCCCCCCCCCCCGGGGGATAATATATAGATTTAGCCAGCCTAAAAGCGTAGCTCCTTGGCCGGGTTGTTCAGTGCCCGATTAAGCTAACCCAGAAAAAGGTAGAATTTTGATTTGAGTTTTGTAACTTTGCGGTGAGGTTTTCTGCTTATTGTTGGGTTTTCTGTTTGAGTTTAATAATCGCTAAAAACATTTGTATAGAGGAAGAAAGTTATAATTTCAATGAATTTTAATCCTGGGCGTTAACCGGCTTCCAAACAATCCTGCTCTGTTTTCAACAAGGTAACCTGACTTGAGTCAGCGGTCAACTTCGAAAAAAAAACACGTGACCTCGATGAGTTGTTTACTTGAGCCCGCGATATGGTCACGTGATACTGGTCAGCGGATACCTTGTTTTTACAGGTGTCAATTGATCATAACATGTATGCTCAATATCAAAGAAGTACACGGTAAATAGAGGCTGCATATCTCTGTCAACCTATTTGGAGTACTGTATGGCGCCATGTTGCGCGAGTCGTCGTCGTCGTTGTCGTCGTGCGTACGCGCCACGAGCAATGCCGCTAGCCATGATAACCATGAGAAAATCAACTAATGGGTTTCCTTTTCTTTCCTATATGGGTGTGGGTCTCCTCTTGGCGTCCCTTCTTGCCTCCGGAGTTCTGCTACAACCCAAAAATCCAAAAATACAGAGCAAAATTTTTTTTTATTTGTACCCAACAATACAATAGTAATAAACAATAAGTTAACAAAAATATAGAAGAGTACTAGCTGCCCCAAATAACCTAGGGGCTAGAAAAAAGGGCAGCCATACTTAGGTGATTTATCTAATGCAACGATTTGGGTCAGAAATAAACACACACACACACGAGGTCACACAAACAAGGTCAAAAAAGCTACGAAATCAGAGTTTAAAAAAAAAAACAACCGAAGGCTAGAAGAGTTATTAGTATTTTTCAAACAAGGCCAAGCGATGATCTAAAAAGTCTGCTTCGCAGAGTTCTTTTTCAGGGGACGTAAATACTGTGGCCAACGAATTCAATAACTTCTTTGTAAACATCGGTAAGAATACAATTCAGAAAATCAGCACCCTGGCTGAACAATTCCAGTGTGAAGCACATGATTCCTTGTTTATCCCACGGGAATATCCCGCGTCTGAACAGTTTGTTTTCGACGCTAATGTGAACATCAACCAAGTACAAAAGATTATCAAATCTATGGCAACAAATAAGTCCGCTGGAATTGATAAAATCCCAATTCGTGTCATTAAGGACTGTCTACCTGCCATTCTACCTTCAATCACATCGATTATTAATGCCACCTTTCTTTCCGCTCAATTCCCCAATGTTTGGAAAATTGCGGAAGTGACACCTATTTTGAAGGATGGCGACCGTGACATTCCTAACAATTACAGGCCTATTTCACTGTTACCTGTGCTCTCAAAGATTTGTGAGAGAGTTGCGCATGATCAGCTAACGTCCTTTTTAATAGCAAACCAACGCCTGTCACCCAAGCAGTGTGGTAATAAGAAGTGGAATTCTACTGAGACATCTATCTTACAAACAACTGATGCAATCCTTGAAGCCATTGATAAGAAACAGCTAACTGCCACTGTGTTGCTCGACATGAGCAAAGCTTTTGATAGTGTTAACCACGGAATCCTTCTGTCCAAGCTTCAGGACATTGGATTGTCACCTACCGCTATCAAATGGTTTTGCAGCTACCTTCAGTCGCGCTACCAAGTTGTTAAAATTCATAATGCTACATCAGCCCAACTTCCTATGACTTGTGGAGTGCCACAAGGAAGCATTTTGGGACCACTGCTCTTTAGTATCTACACTAACGATCTTCCGAACATTCCACACCATAGTTCCCCCCAGTGCTATGTTGACGATACTAAACTGATACTAAATTTTAACCTACAGAACCAGGCAAACGCGATTGCCAAATTAAATGAAGACTTATGCAGAATTAGTAACTGGACTTTTAGAAATCAACTCCTTATAAACCCTAGTAAAACTGTTTTAATTATCTTTGGCAGCAGAGCGATGGTCAGCAAAGTAGAAGACTTTCGTCTAACTTTGTTAGGAAAAGAAATTACACCGGCTACCATTGCTAAGGACCTGGGAGTCATTCTGGATCCCTGCTTGACATATAACGATCACATAGCTTCAACAGTGTCCGGTTGCATGGCGCGCCTAGGCCAGATTAATCGAGTTAAACATGCTTTTGACTCAACCACCTTAACTATTATAATTAATGCCTTAGTTTTTAGCAAGCTATATTATTGTTGTAATGTTTGGAACAACACTTCTGAGTACAACTTAAGTAGGATCCAAGCTGTACAAAACTTCGCGGCTCGTATCGTTAGTAACTCAAGGAAATACGACAATATTTCCCCTATCCTTAAAGATCTAAAGTGGTTACCTGTAAGACAGCAGTTGTATTATCGCCACGCAATAATGGCCTTCAAATGTATGTCAGGGTGCGCACCAGACTCTTTATTTTCTAAATATATTCAAAGAGCAACGATCACCAAGCGTACACC
>JAHPZR010052920.1:27500-40000 GCA_019787425.1 Platygyra sinensis
GATGGGACATCCGTCTCATATTCAAACTCCTAATAAAGTTTCATAATGTATTAAACAAATAGACAATACATCCCCGCAGTGCTGGAAGTTTTCCTTTCTTTTCAAACGAAACGAAACGAAACCCAAGCAGATCCTCCACGAAAACAACCACGCAACGCGCGAGTCATATCCGCGGAAGAACTGGGTACAATGTCTAAAAATAACTTTAGAGGGATTACCTTAGTTAGAGGACCTATCTGAAGGATTCACTCTCTTACTTTGATAATCTCTTGCTGCTGCCAATATTATTGTTTCAGTCTTAACTTTAATCACGGAATAAAGCGGTTTTCAATTGAGTGTCGAAACTAATCAGCCAATTACTTTGGTTGTGGTTTTGGTTTCGCACCTTACCGTTTAAGATTGGCTGAGTAATCTAATTGGTAAGAAATTGGTTTCGTTTTGGTTTTACGACGCCAAATCGAAAACACCCTATCCTGGATTATAGGGAACTTAAGGGGTCCTCATACTAATTGGTCGCCACTATTATTTCAAATTCAAAGCGAACAGACTGCAAATTATAGTAGCTGCTAAAAAGGTATCTACGGGCTGTAACTGTTCATCAGTAGGATGCCTAAAATGTGTGCAATTCCACAGTCCACCGTATAGAAAAAGATGGCGGCTATACATTTTACCACAATACGTTGCGAATCAAACTAGGCCCACAGCGCATATAGAAAGATATGGTTTAACGGCAGTCGTTCCTGTCCTAACAGCATTGCTCTAGTAGAGTTTAATGACTTACAATTTTTCTTTGTGTTTTTATACGCTCTTTTCGAGTTTTAGTGCGCAAAGCATTATAGGTAAATGTACCAGTCGCCATCTTTTTCCTTATGGTGGATTGGTTTCGGCTCCTTTAAATCCTATACCAATTGCAGAACATTTCAGGAGGAGCCACCCACAATGTGAGCACAGTTACGGACAACACATGTAAGTGAGGAAAATAACTCAAAGTAAAATTAGGACGTTATTTAACGAACTAAATACACACGTCAATTAAGGAGGCTCGAAAGGGTTTTTTGTTGCTGCAGTGTTTGTGAAACGATGGAAGATTACAAAGAAGGATGTTTAATGGTGTGGGTAAACTATATGTCTCCTTGCAACTCTATTTTTGGGCTATACTTTAAGGGTAATTGTGACGTCATATCAGTTACCATGGCAACGCACGAGGTCCCCAAAAGCGTCTTCTAAATTTCAGTTTTTTGTAAATTATCTGAGAAACTAATTCGGTGACCTACCATTTTTATTTCTTTGTTGGAAAGTTCCCTAAATTCTTCAACTTTTCAGACAGTATGGAAAAATTTTATCTAGTAGAATTAAATATATTTAAAGAAAACGCGTTTTATGGCTTACAGAAAATTCCACTAGATAATTTTCCCCGAAACTTTTTTATCTGAAGTGCCATCGCGAATGGTGCGTGTATGCAAAAAATCAAGATAGGTCACCGAGCGAACTTTCGAGCTAAAAACAAATGTTTTCCACAGCTTTTATTTCCGGTTCGCGCGATTTTACGCAGCATTAACTTCCGGTGTGCTGATTTTAATACTGATTCAGCTGACGCGTGCATCTTAGTTATGGCGTGTGTAGATTGCGTGCGCGCGTGCAGCTAAAAACCCTTTCGAGCCTCCTTAAATTAACAAATAATGCACGCGCACAAAATAAAATTGCGCGCGCACACGTACCATGATACAAAACAAATCTAAGTAAGCAATAACTAATGTAAGGGTACGGGGTGGTGCAATTCAAGGTTGGATTGCTAATCTCATCTCCCGCAGGGCTGCACCATACTTCTCAACAATAAGACCGTGGCGATTGAAGAAGTTATTGAATGAATTTCTGAAGTCGATTGATTTCAAAGCCTTGTTGTCTGAGACGTAATGAAAGTCCACGGAGTCTATTTATGAAGTCAACTTTGGACGTGCAAATTCTAGCATATCTCACCAGTTGAGATATGTAAACACCGTAAGCTGGATTGGCAGGAATGTTGCTGTCCATATGAGGAAAGTTGACTATCCGGAAAGTAAAGTCATCCCTCTTAACAAAGATGCTACTGTGGCACGCAACGCAAAAACTTGAAAATTCAAGATTGGTCTGTATCAAAACGAAGAACCCTTCACGGATGCTTCAAACAACGCTTGGCGGAGCGGTTTCAAGAAGACTGACGAGCGAGCCGCAGTTAGTTAGCCTTGAGTGAGCGAACGCGGCATCAGTAGCTGTCTTAATTTGAATACTGAATTTATGTAGACATAGACAAAATCTCGATTGGCGGTCTACTAGAATCCTTTGCATTACCCTATGGCGCGATAGAAGATAGATTGATAAGCCACATTTAAACATGAAACTATATTAAACTTCATGGATCTCCGCTATAGAAAGTACACTGTTTAGTCGTTCAGTCCATTTAATTCACATACTTACCCGTTCTCATGTTTTTAATTCTTCTCTATTACCTTTGGATGAACCGTTCCATTTACTCATCCTAGCGCAAAAATCCAGAGGTCAAGCGATGATCAGTTTTTCGCGCTTTCCTTCAGATTAATTATGCTGCTAAGAGAAACTTCCTTACCATCTATTACCCAACCTTCTCGATAGAAATGGTATTACCACAAAATTCAACAAACTCTCTTGTTTGCCGCATGTTACCAGTCTACCGACTTCAAAATAAGGTGATGTTAACTGACTGCGACTGTGATTTTAGAGGATTGATTGTTGTTTGGATAAAAGGGCATGTTAGCCTTGCTCTAGAATTACTGTTCTACAATCTTGTTTTCTCTTAAGTACTTAGAGATAACAAGACTGTTGAGTTGTCGATTGCGTAACGAATATGTAAGCTTTATATTGGGAGTAAATGAAATACAGTCCAGAAATTAAAGTTGCAGGAGGGAGGCGTTGAGACTTTCAGTTTTTCGAATTTGGCCAATTTTTGGTTCAGTTTTTCGGTTTTTGCCCTTAAAAACTGCGGCTTTTCGGTTTTGGTGACTTGTGCGGTTTGCGGGTTTTCCCCAATTTACCCTTTGGTTCTCGGTTTTTGTCAAAAATCATGGCGGTTTTTCGGATTTTCCTGTCCAATGCATTTTACGGTTTTTCTGGTTTTGCCAAGGAAGTTACATTCTACATTCTCGCTAAGACCCCGTTCAGACGTTGTGCTTCTGATTCAGGAATTACGTTCTCTACACTCTACACGACTCTGGCACGGGGGATAAGAACTTTGACCTTAGACAGTGGACCATTGAGTTCAGTATAGCTCGACTGCAAGCTGGCTCTTCTCCTCGCTTCGTCCCGCGGGAAACAACATAACGCTCCCTTGCTCTGTTCACGTAGAACAAACCCAGACTGTTTGTTTGATCACAAAATATAGTAGTTTGGTTGCAAAATACGGCTGCCGTTGTTCTGACAATGGTAATCAAAGAGCAACTTTAGAATGTGGTGTTTCTTTTCAACAAAAAATACCTAAAATCATTTTATCGTGCATTTTATTCTAGTTCCACATTGCTATGAGTCTGTGGAGCCGAGTTTGAAATGTAAGAAACTTTTAGACTGCGATGCCGGCTCTGCACTAACGAGGGAATAAGCAGAAAGAACTTCGGAAAGTAAAACCGAAGTTTAGACGTATAAAAATTGAACAACAGAAAGAGAGATTCTGAAGCCTACCAACTTTTTGTTAGTGAGGGTTTTTTTTCGGATTCGGGTTCTGGACGAAATTTATTGCGGTTTTGAGTGATGTTTTGCGCGGCTTTCGGTTTCTAATAGGCCCTTATGCCCCCCTCTTGCATGCGCAGTTACATTCTGCATTTACATTGAAAAATTGAGTGAAACAAAAGTGAGTGGAAACAAAAGGGCATGTTTTTTCTAGGGATAATGACTTGTTAGTATTTGCGAAACGCCGTTTTACTTAAACGGCTTGTTTATGTAGGGAGAAAATAAGTCTTCTCTTAAACAGGCCTGCTTTCTTAAAGGCCTATGCTGAAAATGTAACATACATTTGATTGTTTGGGAAGTTTCTTTTTATCTGGATAATAAGTTTGAATTCGCTGCCACCGGCCTCGCAGCTCCTACAAGTTCTACATTTCATTGGCGAGGATAGAGTCGCAGCCCTTTTGTTTTAGGTCTAGGGTCCATTGTTTCTGTTGTTTCAGTCTTTTGTTAAACCTCAAGGGTGGTCTCCAATCAGATGAGACCTTGTAGGAGCTGCGAGGTGCGCCACCGGTAGCACTTATTCAAAAATGAATTTGCTATGACCCGACAATTACCAAACTTTCAAATAATTACCAGCGTATCCGTAGAGCGGCTTAGATGACATAACATCACCTATTCAAGGTTGCGACGTTCGCTGAAGTCCTGCCTTTGTAAAATCCTTGCAATCAGTTTCTAACGCCCCGTCTACCGGAGGGTTTCACTCTGAAAACGCATCAGTATTTTCCTTCCATACTTCAGGCCAAAAGAAAATTGAAAACGCAACAATCATTGGTCATTTCGGATCGTGTTTGAGGAAATTCGATTAGGGAAATCATGTCAGTATCGTGACGCCACCGTTTTCGAAAAGTTCCGGTTTCAAAATGTTTTCCGTCCACACGAAGATGAATGACCGGCGTTTTCAGATTTCTCGGGTTTGGAAAGCGATTTCGAAAAAGCTCTGTTTTCGTGACGGATTAGTGTGGACGGTAGGCCTTGATTAATTTGATTTTAATCTCCAGTTTAATGTAAACTGAAGTAACTCTCTGCAGTTTGCTGCGGTAGAAATTCGTTCACGAAAAAAATTTGCATTTTGAAAGTTAGCTACACTGACGCAATATGACTGTTATTAACGTCATCACATGCATGGCATGTGACTCAACTGTTCACCCTTTAATTGCGTTACGTGAAATATTTAGTTGAGCTTTGCAGAATTCTTGTTGTCAAAGCAGGAGCACCTAGCAGAATGTTCTCCTCGCTAGTACTAATAGCATTTTCAGCTTGGGTCTCGGTCAGTGCTGCTGATCTGTCTTCTGAGTTCGCTCACCACGCAGTGTTGGACCCACGAGAGTTAATGAAGCTATACTGGTCAATTGACTGGGATCAGGAGACCATATCGTTCGCTGTTGAGGCAGCAACTACAGGATGGGTTGGTTTCGGCTTCTCTTCAGGGAACGGACGAATGGTCGGTAGCGACGTAGTTATCGGGTGGGTTAAGGACTCCAAAGGTTACCTGACAGTAAGTATTTGTGGAGTCTTAAACTGAATATCACCACACCACTCAAATTTTCCCAAGGCCTCGGGCTCCAGAAAAAGCAATACACAGACTATAATATGCTAATGTGCGAATGTCTGGCTCTGTAATCTTATAATAAATTTTACAACTGGGCACAACAGGCTGAAAGCTTTGGATTTACAAGGCGCATGAACCCTGATGCAACAAGCAGATCACACGTATCCGACAAGCAATCGACTTTAAACGTTTCAGGTTAGTAACAATGGTCAAGTAGCCCATAAGCTGGTTTTAAAATGCATAAATATAGACTGAATATAGGCCTTTTGTTGAGCCTTCAACTGATTTGAATTTCAATTGCTGCGACTGTGGCGTGACAAGAACAGTTCAAAAGCAATTTTCCAATTTCGAACCCTTGATTCCTGTCGTACTTTCCTTTTGACTTTTGAGCTTTTATAGCACACTGGGCAAATAGGTTGCTCTTAGAAACAATTTTTTTCTTCCTACAAACCTTGGTCACATACTCTAAACTTGATATAACCAAAACATTACTTCCCATCAATGGAATTACTCAGTCTATCCAAGTCTCGCTTTTATCTAAGGTTCTAATAATATTTCCATGAAAAGCAGAAAGAACTGAGAAATTTATATGGGGAAGACAACCACAGTTGCTGTGTATTACTTTAAATTTCCGAAATAAAATGCCAGCAGAATTTGTCTGTCGTTACTTTCTCAGGGACGCAATTTTTTCGCCGGGGTCCTCACTTTAGGTGACTCTTCGGTGACGTTATACATGTATTACTTTCGGGTACCTAAAACATGTATCATCCATCTTAATGAAATTAAATTAGTTCGAGCATATAGAGGTGTAAAGAAGTAAACATTTTTGAACTTGACTTGAACTGTATTCAAACAGGCATGGCTAAAGGCCAGGCTATCTAAACCTCGGGCAGAATGCTTGACATCATTAATTATTCATAATCACTGAAGCGGGGAAATTTGAATGTGAGCGCCGCTTGTTAGCCCAGAATAAGAGAAGAAAGAGCCGAAATCAGCAAAGCGGCGTTAATAAAACTCGTTTTCCAGATTTACAGAGGCAACAAGTTAAAAACCCAAGAGCGGGCTTTCGAAGAGGAAGGGTTCATCTTTAATTTGCACATAAAGAGAAGAAGTTTTACAAAGTATAATGCTGATCTATCTCTTTAACCTTGAAAATGACGAAAAAAAACCGGAATTTTATGTATGGAAGCCGATTTCGAGAACGATTTTCTGAAAACTCAAACTAGCTTCCAAAACCCAGGCGCGGGAAATGGAAGATGGATCTTTCCTGAAACAGAATCCGTTTTGATTTTGAAAATTGGTGAAACATAACCACTATCCCTTTCAATTCTAAATTTTTAAGTCGGAGTTCCGTTCGAAAATGGCGCGTGCTGAAAGAGTTAGGTTCGGGGGATAGAATTAGCCCCGCGGAATTCCATGTCTTACTTACACTCATTTTCGCACTCGTAGTCAAATCTGAAGGTCGTTAATTATATAGATACAGTGGAACCTCGATTTAACGAAGTCGCTGGGGACCGGCCAAATTTGTTCGTTAAATGGAGGGTTCGTTATATCGAAAATCTCGATATAACGAATTTGAGGGGAAAGGACCAAAATGTTCGTTATATCGAGGTCATAATCAATGATTGATTTGTAACACAGGTGACTTCTGTGGAAATACTATAGTGCCAGTGTCTATGACATATAATAAGCTGTTAACTGAAAGGTTGCTGGATACGGTCTCTTTACCATATGGACTAAAGGATTTGCTGACTGTTGATCTGTTCAGCGTTTATCTTCTGTCGCGTGTTGATATTGTAATTCGTTATATCGAGGTAGATTTTACGTTTGGGCTTCCGGATTATGTTCGTTATATCGAGGAATTCGTTATATCGAGGTTCGTTATATCGAGGTTCTATTCCATACATTTTACTGCAATTTTGGCCGGGACGTTGAGTATCGTTCGTTATATCGAGGACTTCGTTAAATAGAGGTTCTCTAAATCGAGATTCCACTGTAGGCCCTTTGCAGGATCCAGTCACATGGTACGGAATAAATTATGCTGGGACGCAAATAACGCAGCGGGTCCTCCAAAACAAAAGAACTCTTACCAGTCCAGCCCTTCTCTCCTTTGTTTTGAAAGTCCCACTGTGCTATTTGCGTCTCAGCGTAATTTATTCTGTACCATGTGAGCGGATCCTGCAAAGGGCTTATTATAATATTACAGTCTGTAACTCTCGATCAAATACATCAGATCTTCAAAGCCCATATCAGGATTTTTGGTTGTAAAATATGCGCATATGTGTGATTTTGTGAGACAAAAGAGAAACAATGGCGCGCTGCGATCATTGTTTACTTTGCCGCCTTCATCAAATTAATGGGCTTCGTTGTGCGTCCACGGCAACTAATGACAGAGGCTCTTTCTCAGCGTAACGCGTGATAATGACAGATCTACAAACTGAAGTAAATGTCCCGAGAACAATAGGCATATTTGCCCGATAACAAATATCATGCAAGTTTAGCGTACCTTGCTTTATCTGCTAATGCTATTGTTCCTCGAAACACCTCAATTTCTCAAGTTGTGTCTCTGGTTTAGAATGGTGGCCTCTATCGAAGGTCTACTGTTTCAGTGATTTAGAGATTTGCTTCTAACTTAATAATTCTATCGCTGCTTTTGAAGAATTGCTAATTTTAGTGCGTTGTTACTTTCGGAACTTCTCGGTATTCAACCACAAGGATAGGTAAAATAATGAATTACAAATACATAATCCTGATAATTTTATTCTTTTCAGGACCGCTTTGCTGACGAGAAACGTCTGCCACCGTTAGACGAGGAACAAAACTACGAGTTAACTGGCTTTGATGAAAGTGACACAAAAACTGTTTTGAAGTTTTATAGAAAATTTGACACATGCGATCCCAGAGACAGAGCTATAAAGGTGCCCATATGGAGCAAATTCACTTTAAAGAAGTGTGTTATCGTTAAAAAAGAAAGTACTTGTGCTGTGCATTGTTTGATATTAATTAAGACCGATTCGAATTTCATCTTTTTTTTCTCACAGCAAGGTACTACCAAGGTGGTGTTCGCCTATCACACAGAGGACCCAAAATCTGGTGACGAAATTGCACCTCACACATTTTTTGGGTCAAGAAGCATTCTGCTTCTCAACAAAATGGATGAGAGACAAGTCAATGAGACAGGATGGAAGGACTTCCTCATGCACAATAAAAATGTGAGATGCCTTGAATTCATTGGATGAACCCGGGTTAGAAGATGATGTTATTGACAATAGATAGCCATGACTCCACGATAAGGGCTGCAACAACGACGATATTTGCTACTGTTATTGTTTAAGTAATGGTTTAATGAAAATCATAATATCACACTGGTTTTGGCTTTTTTTTGATAGATAACAATACCGAAAAAGCCCACAACCTACTGGTGTTCTCTGATCAAAGCCCCAGCTGAAATCACGACTAAGCATCACATAACAAAGGTTTGTGTCACAGTAACAATTTATCGCCTTTCTCTTACCTTGAAAAGCAACGATATCAAGCTAACTGAACATTATATCCACTTTTTTACATTTAATTATCTTTAAAAACCTGTTAAATAATAGTCGTGCCGTGTTTCTCGAGTTATCTGGTAAAATGTGCCGTGATTGACTTTGATTATACGCACGAGCTTTTGTACCTTTTGTCCACAATGAACGCCAGTCATAACAGGAATGTTCGCGGTATAGACCCTATGCAAAAATGGCTGGCATTAAATTTAATTCTTTTTTTCGTATTCAAAATATCCTCACTAACCTCGTTCGGGATAACAAATTCTGTACAATTTTTGTCTCAAAAAATAGGTTAGTAAGGCTAACTAGAATACGAACAAAAGAATAATACAAAGGCAGCCATTTTTGCATAGGATCAATGAAATAAGGAAATATTGCATAACTCTCTCATACCAATCCTCTTTAATGTGCAAATGCTTTACTACCCAGATGACTCGCTAAAGTCGACATAACTACAAAAATGATTCTTGTAATTTTGTTGGGCCTTTGGATCGAAAGTGCTACACGTTTTATTTGCAAAATTCTGATTCTCATACAAGGACAGGCTTTTGAACGTTGACTCCCTACCTATTATTTACTGGCTGGAATATCTTGATTTATTTTTTTTAATTTGATCAGTAGAGGTTGCTGAAGCAAATGCATATAAAAAACCAGGAAAGATTTATTGCTGCTCGACGTTTCGGGGTCATCATGACTCGATTATCAAGAGACTAGTTAAATAGCATGCAAATAAGGAAAGGTACAAGATAAGCATAAATTATAATCATTAAACGGTCTTAACAAACACCTTGGCACTGATGGAATCCGTTTGCACGTTCAATGTTGGTTTCCGCATGCAAATGTCTATTTCTTTAACGTGGCAATCAAGTTTGCCGCTACATTTGGCGGATGATGTGAGATTGCTCAATGAAGCACTCAGGCATTTCACTATTGTGTTGGAGGTTATAATGTTTTTTAAATCAAAGATGACTTGCACGACAAGGGTTTCAACTTATCGTCAAGCCATTTCGCTAGCGAATAATTGTAGGTTTTAGTAGCAGAGAGTATAGGCCGTTCCGAAATTCAGCAGGGAACTGGGGCGAGTTTCACATTTTAACTAATCGATAAACTGACACCATCACATGAAAGATGATGTTGAGATTGGTCATTTGACCAAGTATGATGCTTGTAGGGTAAATAGAGACCAAGTTATGAACCTTGAAGTACGGTTCAAAATCCATACAAACGTCTCTAATTTGAGACAGCGTCCCCAAAATCATATTGGTGGTTTGCATCGAGAATAAAAATCGTAAACCATTCAATAAATTAAGTCAAGAATCATGTATATGATAGATAATTGAAAGACAAAAAACATCGCCGAGATTTAGGTCTTTGCGGTTTTTCATCGCCGCGTTATTCGGTGAACAGTTTCACCTAAAATTTAAAGAGCTTTGCATGGAGACGCCATGTTGGTGCCCTTCCGAGAGGCACCAACATGGCGGCCGGAAACCAACAGAAACATCTGTCATTGAGTTTTGCCACTGAAACGAAAAATTGTTACTCTAGAGTTCTGACACATTGTAAGTAATACTTCTTCTAGTGCAAGAACTGTTCAGCTACAAAAAACGTAAGCGATAACTGCTCTTTTGACCTACGCGTGATCCTTCCCGGACCGCCATTTAATGTCACGCAACGCATAAACTTGGAAATTCAAATGTCCTCTATAAGAAAATGGGGAAACCTATCGAGCTTAAACGTCGTAAAACGCCAAGTTTTGATAATGTCTTATGTCTGATGGCGCTAAAACGCCAGAAGGATTGATCATTTGTAATTTTAAAAAATGATGACATGAAAACGAAGAATAAACTCTTAAATTTTTTTATGACTTCCGTCATACTCTTTAAAATGGGCAAAAATAGCGATTTTCATCTCAGCTTCTCTCAAATAGTAGGTGCATGACGGGAATTTACTGCTGCCACAAAACTGATAAAAAAAAATTTAAGAGTTTATATGGTTTGGGGGTGCTTTGTCAAAATTATAGACGATTGTATGGATTTTGAACTGTATTTCAAGGTCAGGGGCGGGGCAGAAGACTCCTGAAATTTTCGTATATGCATCATCCAACAAAAATGACGTCACATCCGGTCTAAACTGCGATTCCTAGCGAGAAAATGGCGTTTCGATTACTCTAGATCTCCCTGAATTTGTAAACCATCAGTTTCGTTTCATTTTATAATGAGGATGGTAAGATGTTCCAAGTACATTTCTTCGACGTTTTAAGCGAATATTTCGGGAAAAGAGAATAGTTTAGTATTGTTTTGGAGGACAATAACAGAGAGCCTCCTCTCTTCGAATGGCGGATTTAACACATTTGCAAAACTGGTGTTGTTACGACTTTTAGTTCTTGTTGCTCGTGATTCAGTGATAACGCTAAATGAAATAGCCTATAATGTTAGCAACAACCAGGATGAAGTATTGCTGCCCGTAGTTTGCCCTGTGTACTCCGGGAACATAATTACCAGAAGCCGTTTAGTTGTGAAAGTCGCTGTCACCAGAGCTTTTGTTGCTCTTTGCCCAAGTGTATTGGTACAGAGAAAAGCTGGATCGCATGCTGAAGGAAGCTGGAGGTCAGTATCTCGTACTCCTGCATCTCTCGTTGAAGATTGTTGCTTTCAGTAAGATACAGTACAGGTATACTGGTACTTCGGGGTCACCCGTCTCTTTAATTTCGTGGCATAAATTAATAGTTACTGTGGGTGATTTTAATTTAAATTCACGCCCAGTACACACTTGATTGAGCTTCTGTCTTGCTGGAAGCTTAAGGAACAGTGTAGAAATTCGAGGAATATGTTTAAGTTCTATTCCTCTTTTCAAATTCGAGTCATCAGAAGGAATCTGTCATTGATCAAGTCTTGTATAAAGATCAGGTCCTGTTAAGGTGTTTAGGTGCATCATAGGGGGTGCTGTTTGAGGCAACACACCAAAGTAGCAGTAAGGCCCAATTTATTTGATTTTGGATACACGAGACAACCCTCCCCTTAAAGCAACTCAAATAAGTGTTTATATTCGTGAAAACATTGTCCCTGTAGGCCGATTCATACTGCCCGTCCGATCTTCTCGCACTTCACTGGCTCGTCTTTCCACTTTCCCCTTTGCCTCCCCTTCGGACGCCTGCTACGGGGTGTGGACAAAACGTGGGGTAGGCCACATGGCCTAGGCCATGGTGTAGGCCATGGCCTACCCTGTGGCCTACCCTATGGCCTACTCTATGGCTTACCGGTGGTCAGATTCTGTAAAACATTAACACGACATTGGTAAGAGTCGACTGAGTACGCTGCATAAACTTCTATCAATCGAACAGGGGCATCCCAAAAGTCACTGACACGATTTTTCAATAGGGAACGAAACAATGCAAATCTTACCGCACTCAGGTTAAAACAGTCTATTTGTATCTTTCCTTGGTTTCCTGGCATGTACCTTTCTCTGGTTCACATGATAGCTGTTTAAAATACCTTTCTGGACAACCACAGAAAATTATATTTTACATGTTACATGCAAAAATCGGGTGATGTTTGTTTGATATCCCTATGTCCTCATACTAACGGTATCGCGTCTCAGAGAGTTCTCACGTCCTCGTGCCCCACGACTCAGAGATCGACGGCTCAAATTGCCTCTTTTATGGGTCCCACGACCCC
>JAHPZR010052921.1:0-12570 GCA_019787425.1 Platygyra sinensis
GTCTTGATATGAACTCTTTTTTATATAAGAATATATTTTGATGTGACATCTTGGCCTCGCTACGAAAAGTGGTGTCCAGAGCACATGCACAATGTGCTGAACGCGATCCAGATCCAGAAACCAAACACTTGTACTTGATAGCCTAATAAATTCTAAATAAAACGAAAATGCCATAAGCTATAATGTAAGAATAATACAAGAATATATTTCAGCCTAAAATCGGCAGAAAAATAAGAATATTCAGTCTGGGCCGGAAAAATAACATCGTTAGAAAAGAAAAGAGTGTACGAGCAAACGTATCTCGAAAGCACAACAGAAGTGAAATGTAAACAAAAGTATCGCGTTACAGTCGCCATATATGCAAATTAGAGTCAAGCTTTTTGTCCTCAATGAAAACGCCGCAAAACATTTACATTTGGATCCCTGCCGTAAGATTACTCAGTGAAAATAAGCCATCCAAATAAACGAGATGCCAAAGGAATATTTCAAACTTTATTCCTCCAGAGCTAACATTTGAGAGAACCTAAAACATATCTTGCGATATCAAGAGAAAAAAACTGGCAAAAAAACAGAGGTGTCAAACTCTGCAAATTACAAGCGGATAACAGCGGAAGCCACACAGAAATATGACCTCTAACGGCTTTACTCTGACGAAATGTCTCCCTGAAAACACAGGATTAGTGCTTAGCGAAATATTCAAAGATCCTCGGATCGTACCATACAAAAGGGGCAAAACTTCCTAAGCGGCTACTACACGTGAATGGGAGTCGCGCAGACCTGTCACCTTAATGTTATCCTTGGGTAATTCTGACGATCGGAAGGTACTATACTGATTTAGCTATTTAGTCGCAAATGAACCACACTGGCCTCGAATTTCGATCTAGTATACTTCAGGACTCTCTGAGCTGTTTTTCCCCCAAAATCTATCTTCAGGATCTCTGAAAGCGTTTTCAATTTGTTTTAGATCATAATCTCGGCCATTTCGAAGCGAGCTAATTTAATCGCGCTGAAATAGTAATGGAGGCCGGCAAATACGAACGCTTTTCAGGGACGCTTGAACTCGAGATCTAAACCAAGGACAAAGCTCGTGGCAAAGACGCCGATCCCGCAAGTCCTCGCGCCCGTGTCCCTTTGCTGGCCTCCCATGAGCGTTTGCGGGAAAAACGTCGATACCTTGCGGGCGTGCAAGCGATCAAATCGAGATTTTTTGCGGCTATATACCGGAAATACCTACATTCTCTCTTCTTCTCTCTCTATTACGCGGGGAGTCCTAAGGTGCCTCCTCGGGTTTTTGGCCCTCTCGGGCCAAAAACCCTGCGGGGGCAATAACATTACAATTATTTATTCAGGCTCACACACAAACCACAGAAAACTGCACTGAACAGAACAAGTTGTATGTGTTATTATTATTTTAACCATCAAACAGTGGCCACTTAAAAGCAATTAGTATCATTTATAAAGCTTTGTACTTTCTCAAAAACACACTTGACATCAAACTAATATTAGAGCCAGTTTTCTGTAGTCTGACAGAAATAGCAAGCTAAGGCTTCTTCAAACAGCATCTAAGAAAACATCATCGAGACGGGCAATTTTTACCATGAGTAGCCATGTGTAGTTGCAGGAAATTTTGCTCCGAGTTTTTCACTCAACTTTTTGAGCATTTCTGTGCATATCTCAAGCTCCATTAGGCTGATTACTCTGGGAATTATTGGCAAGATCTTTTCTCCTGCAGCAGTTGAGTATGGATGATGGCAATTTTGGTCGAAACTGATGACGTCAGAAGTGGAAGAAAGGCTAAGGCTTGTCAAGGGCAGTTACGGCTCGCAAAGGAGTCAAAGGGTATAAGGCTCAAATTGAAATAATAATTATTGACTTTAAGTTTTGCAAACTGTACAGAGAATTCAATTGCAAACATAAATGACAAACTGCACTTCCATTTAAACTAATTAATTAATTAATTAATTAATTAATTATTATTCACTCTCTTGGTATAAAACAATTGTGTGATCACTAAACAGAATTAACTTACCCGCCTGCATCCCAGCAATGTAAGCCAATTTTAACACACGAGTATTGTTGCAGTCCCCAATGGCAAATACATCTTTTATTTCTTCTACTTGTAAGTATCGGTCAACTTTTAGACTTCCATTCTTTTCCATCTTGTCTGAGAGCTTGGATTGATAAGCAATAGAGTTGACCTTCAGACCTGTACAGCGGAACACCATGTCTGTCTCAACACTAGTCCCTTGGTCTGCAGTCAGTGTCAATGGCCCAGTGATCCATGGCTTTTCTGAATCAAACTTGCAATACAATACAGAACATTTTTATAAGGAACTATTAATGAAAGGTGTTTTACTCCTTTTGATCTCGATGTCTGACAATATCTGGGACGTTTTCAACCATCCCACCGTGTGCACAGAGAATGTGTTTGCAAGAGCACACCTCAGAAACCCATTGTCATTCTTAGAGCCCTCCCTTAAAGAGATCCTGGATTCATTTTCTAGCATAAGGTCCAATCACAGGGTTCAGAAGAGTCAGATGATAACTCAAAGGCACCAGCAATAAACTCTGTTTTCTCAGGCATGACGAGACTGTGAGTATCTAGTCCATAATCCTATTATTAAGTGTTCAGAAATTATACAGTTTATACCAGATACTTTTGCTTTGATTTGTTAACAACTGAATCTACAGCACAGGTAAGTTTATATAATGCTACACAAATTTTCATAGTCATTTATGCCAAGAGTAGCACAGGGCGTGATGAAAGTGCTGTCCAATAGCGCGGGGCTAGTGGAATGACTTTTTGGGCTAGCGTCTTCTTATCGTACAATGTAGCTTGCCCTATGGGCAAGCACCATTGGTTCCTCTTTTCTGATGATAAATTGAGCTTTTATACCAAAAAAGTGTAGCAGAAAGCCCCTGAGAGAAAATGATAACATTATGAAACCAAGTTATCGTAGCGTGACAAAGTCTTGCGCAGTAAATAAAGGCTCATGACTTTTTCTGCTTACATAAGCGACCAAAATATATTTTTTTAAATAACAATATTTGCTGACTGACAGCGTGCAGTGCAAGACAATCAGTCTAATTAAATTTCAGCCAAGTCACGTTGCAGTGGATTTTCTCAGAAATTTAGGGGCATTTTGTTGGGAAAATCCAAATCGGGATTCTTGTTTCTATTTTAAGGCTGCCAATTCATTATTAAAACAAAAAAGGCCCACTTCGTGTAAAATTAAAAGAAAAACAAGAAAAAACTCGCTGGAAGAAAAGCTAGCAGACCTGGCGTTGTTACCATCCAATACAAAAATAAACATGCAACTCGAGTAATTTACAGCGGTTATCAATGACACGAGACCTTCAGCGCAAAAAAAGTGTAGACAAAACCCTTAACCCTTTCCTGCCCGAGACCCACTTATAGATTTTACTCTGTCTAATGCCAGACGATTTTACTCATCAAAGGGAGACCCCTTGGGCAGTAAGGGTTAAGTTCTGGTGGACATCAATCATCTCCACCTCCTTGCTGATTGCATGCATTACTATGCAAAGTTAACCTGAATCAAAGCGCTCTTCGAGCCACGACTGAATTTTTTTAAATGAATTTGATGCGGCACAAACTAGTTATTCAGGTTTTCAGGCATAACTTACGTAAACAGTGAAGCTATTGATAGAGGCGCATAATAGAAAGTAAAAGCAGACATACCTGGTACTCGACACTCTACTGTAAGAATTCTTTTTAGAAGCTGAGGTGAATGTTTTTTTGTCTCTCTTTAATCCAAGCAGGAGAGGAATATACTCATCACAGATAATTTTCTTTACTTTTCGTGATCGGAATTCGTTCTTTTAGATAACAATCAAGAGTTTATTCGTGTTTCCGTGACTTCTTCCATTGGTGACATGTTTCAGTTTCTGCCTCACAGATGTTATCAATAGCACAAAAGCAATGCCATGAACACCATAGATCTTATCCATCGTGTGATATGTTGACCACACATAATTTTGTAACGAACCAAACTCCCTTCAACTTGTTTCAAAATCTCACTGGCAAAAGGTCGCAAGGCATGTGAATAAAAAAGATTGTCTCCAGGCATAGCATAGCATAGCATAGCATAGCATTGGCTGAAAAGTTTCAAGTAATGTTTTATTTAATTTAAAGGCATACAGATGAATTTGTTTACAGTTGATTTGTTGTCAATCTCATTCGGGATTTAAGATGTTGTACTAAGGCAATTATAACTCATTAACGTGTTGGTTGAGTTGGACATGAACAAGCAGCTATGCGCAATAATTTGAAAACTTGTTGTGGGTTATCTTTATGACTTTGCAAAATACTTTCACGAAATCAAACGTTTCTTATGATCTCTTTGCTTTAGAGTTAGTCTATTTTACTAAACCCGTGAAATAGTTACTACACTATCAGTTAGTATTACGCACTAATTCCATTGTTTTCTTTTGTTTAGCTGTGACTCTTACGCACTAACTTTTAGATAGTGGTTTACGGGTTAAGTAAAATCACTCTAGAAGGGCTGGTTACCGGCCACTATTTCCGAAATTAGCATCGAACCAACAACAATCATGAGTGTGTTTGTTCTATTGTTTCTTTCATTTGCAACGTGTGCCTTTGTGTGAGTTTAAAAATAAGCTTTCAAAAAGACTTATATCATACGGAGATGTTGAGTAATTTTAAGGAAACCGAACCTACCGTCCAGCGGTATTCCGTCAAAAAGGTTACAGATGATCGACGTCTAACCGAGCGAGTGCCAGCCGACCCACCACGTAACTGACTGAATTAAAAATTCAGTGGTAAAAAGAAGTGAAACGGTCCACTTGTAATAATTAAATAAATCTCAAGGCTGCTGCCTAACAGGAGCCCGGCAGCCTGGGGCACCCAAGGAAGTCCTTTGGGCTCCTATGTTTTTGCAGCAGCTCTCAAAACATGACTTGTTGGGCTCCTAACTTTTTGGCTTTTGCCCTTCTGGGCTCCTTGAAATATTGTTAGGCAACAGCCTTGAATCTGATTATTCGTTATAAACAATTTATTTTCGGGCTAGCTCCTCAGACCTTCAGGCTAATAACATCAAGTAACAGCTTGCCCGAAGGGCAACCTCAGCTTTTCATTTTCATCTCATCCTGTACCAACAACATCACCATTCTGAATATAATGTCCAGTTGGTTTATGATATATTTTGTTTATGCTGTACTTACATCCAAGTCATCCAAGTTAACGCGTTCTCCAAGAACTGTCTCAACCTTAAGGGCCTTTAGTCCATCTAGTATCTTTTTAATTAATTTCTGTGACAATCTCTCATCCAAGATTTGATCCCTGTTGTGCATCAGGGTGACTTTTTTGTTTGGGTAATCAGAGGCTAATACACCAACCAACTCCACCCCCACAGCACCTCCACCAATGACAACGATTCTGTTACTTTTTGCTACCTGAAAAACAAAGGTAAAATCATATCAATCTGTGATACAAGTCATTTGCAATCAGTGATGTGTCAAATTACATTTATCTTTTAAGACTTTCTTGTAATACTCGACATCACTTTAATGGGGACAGAAAGTTGAGCTGTCTACTACCTACCAGATCTGAATAATTTCCTAATATAAAGATTTAAAAACAATAGTTGTGTTGTGGTTATCTTGCAATTCCTGCATTGACGAGCTCTGAAAAATTTAGTCGCCCGTGCTTCAGTTTTGGTTGCATTGGTGACCAATACGGTAAGTCGCAATTTCAAGCCCCGAAAAAAAAGTCATTTTCTTTGACCTCTCATTTTTCTATTGAGTATTACATCAGGTAATGTTTACATGTATCACTGGTACCATATTGGTGTATGTGTATGTATTTCTACTGTACCCTACATACAGGTGGAGAGCTGATCCATTACAGGATTTTCTCCACTCTCCCTTCCCCCCACCCCGAAATGGAATTTCTTTGCATGTACCTATTGACATCTACACAGGGCGCAACGAAAGTGCTGTCTGATAGCCCGGGGCAAGTGGAATGACTTGTCGGGTAGGGTTTTGTTATCGTAGCTTGCCCGACGGGCAAGCACCATTGGTTCCTCTTTTCTGATGATAAATTGAGCTTTTATACCAAAACGCATGTGGCAGAAAGCTCCTGAGAGAAAATGATAATGTTATGAGGCCAAACAACAACAACAATAACAACAACAATACTTTATTTACCCACGCTACATCTAGGAGTGATAAAAACTCGTTAAAACATGTGCGTGAAACGGAAAGCAATGAAAATAAAAGAAATAGTTTAAAATTACCATTCTAAAATCTATCTAAAAACCTGCTTCTTTAAAAGACATTTAAAAGTAGAAATATCTTTGGCGTCTTGCGCCGCATTTCAGTTGCATCCGTAAATAACATCATAACTTTTTCTGCTTACATAAGCAACCAAAATATATTTTTTGAGATGACAATATTTGCCGACTGACAGCCTGAAGTGCAGGACAATCAGTCTAATCAAATTCCAGCCAAGTCACGGTGCAGTGTATTTTCTCGGAAATTTAGGTGCGTTGGTATCATAACTTGTATTTTGCATATTAATTATAAATAAATCTGATTATTCTTTATAAACGATTTGATTTTGAGCTAGCTCCCCAGACCTTCGGGCTAGTAACCTCAAGTAATAGCTTGCCAGAAGGGCAACCTCATCTTTTCATTTTCATCTCACCCTGCATATATCTGAGTGAAGAGAGTTTCTAGCTTGAGAACAAATCGCAACTTTACTGAGACCCTAACCAGGGGATGGCTGGATTACAAGTGCAGCTGAAAAGCTTTCATACATCTACAGTAGTTACCAATTATATATTGGCCCTTTGTAGGGTCCGGTCACATGGTATGGAATAAATTATACTGGGATGCAAATAAAGTAGTCACTGGGACTTCAAAACAAAGGAACTCTTACCAGTCCAGCTCGACTTTCCTTTGTTTTGAAAGTCCCACTGCATCATTTGCGTCCCAGCATAATTTATTCTATACCATGAGATCGGATCCTACAAAGGGCCTATTGGCCACTGTGCCTCTCTTGACAATATTAAGGTATCGTGGTAGGTGGATTGACAGTGTTTGACAAGAACGAAAGCTTAACTTGCGATGAAACAACCAGATCGAAAACGGTTCGCGTGCGCAAATAAAACATCACACCACAATACGCATTACATGTGACAACTGGCGGTGAATTTTAATTAGAGCTGTCAACGCGCCGTAAGAGGTTTCATGAGATTCAAAAACAGTTTTTCTCTTTATCGTAAAAAGTAAAAAAGCTTTTTTCTCCATTCTTCTGCAAATTATTTTTCTCAGTCTTCTCAATTTGAACAGCGAAAAAAAGATTTTTCGCATTTTTCTTAAAAATCCACCTACCATGATACCTTAAAAAGAGATTCAGAAAATGCTGCATATACTGTGAAGCACTGCTAATACGAGCAAAACAAAGCGGAAATTGGGCTTCCACTTTAGTTACACATAGTTACATGTATCATTTGTCAGAATAATGATTATCTATACCTGGTCAGCACACTCACTATAGAGTTTTTCAGCATCTCTCATGCTTGTTCCCAGAGGTACTTTACCTACAAAGAAAATCACAGAGTAATATGATAAGTAAGAGGCACACAAACATACAGTGCATCATGGTTGCCACAAACGAAACTTTTCAAAATTCTCTAACTTTTCCATGACAAAATTAATATTTCCCTGACCAAATAAATAAAAAATGTCAGGTCTAGTAGAGGCTTCTGGCCTCAACTCATATACACAGCTGTCCTTTCCACTCATTCATTAACACTAATAAGTTTTCAACAAATTTTCCTTTTCCATTAGGTAAAACATCGTCGAGATCATGGTGACCTGAAATGTTTCTTCCAGCCTTTCAACAGTATTAAATCAGCCGTGCTACATGTAAATCATTTCAATTTTCTCTGACTTTTCTTCATAATGTCTATATTCCCTAACTCAAAATGAAATCCCCAACCTTGAAGAATTTCCTTTTTCCCTGACCATTGTTCTGACCTGTGGTAACCCTGAATATACACTACACAGTTTCAACCTCGATTTACCTATCCAAAATATTAGAGCTATTTTGTGTTTTGGCAAATCAACAGCTAATCAGAGACACAATATGTACAGGTGAACATGGCAATTTTCTATGTGTTCAATGTAGCTTACCTGGAAATGGTACTGATGAACCACAAGCAAACACAAGATAATCATAGTTGATTTCTTCACCACCAGCAAGTGTTACTGTCTTTCTGGAAATATTGCAACTCACGACGCGATCCTTAACAAATGAGCCATGCTTAAGCATCTCCTCATAAGGAATCAGAGTCTTTTTGATAAATGCTGGCTCCACAATAGCTCGGAGTGCTCCCACATTGTGATGGAAAGCATCTTTTGGGTCAATGAGAACGACTTTGCAGTAGCTGTCTAGTTGTACAGCAAGCTGTACACCACCATAACCACCACCGACTATCACCACCTGACAAGGCATGCTTAGGAGTGGACGATGATGAGGAAGAAGATGAATTCCCCATAATGTATCACATGAGTATGTAATAACCACTCTATCTCATGTGTACAACCTGAAAAATATATCTCATTGTTACGCTGTACTCTCTGATATTAAGGTATTGTGAAACTGCAAGATTTAGTTTTCTACATTTTCAGAATAATTACTGATGTACAGTACATCATGTCAAGCCCACATTTAAGAAAAAACCTTGCTTCCAGAAAGGTTAAGTTACAATGTTAAGTTCCTTCAAATAAATCAAAACTATTGTTAGGGCATTGATTGCTACAATGTAACCAGAAAACAAATGTCCACATGAAAAGAGAACAATCTAACAGTGACATATGATTTTCAAGTACAATTAACGTGTAACACAATTCTTATCCCCTGGGATCTACAAGTGCATATAGTCCATAATAATTATATAGACTGAAGCAGTGATAAAATCAAGTGGACATGGACAGTGTCAGGTTTATCCTAAATTAATGTTACTGAGCAATATGCAGGTTTCGCCCCATGACGAGTTCGCCTTCACTTCGACTGAACTTGATTGAGTTCACCCCCAACCAGATCGAGTTCGCCCCCAACCAGATTGTGGTCGCTTCCACATCGGTGAAGTTTTAAATTCAATCGTGAATTCTTTTGAAATGAAAGTGGACCAAACATTAGCATAGTCAAACATGTAATTGGCAGCCACTGACTTGACTTAGTCAGACTTGCAAACAGAGCCAACTCACACTTTGAACATGAAACCTTGTCAAACATACATATCTAGACTGAAATGGTTCTTCGAAAACGTTTATAACTCGATAACAACTACGTAGAAGTTAAATAAAAGGTGAGCAATCATCATTGTGAATGGTGGCCATTTTGAAATTTAATATGCGATGTGCGAGCGAGATCTGGGTCGACCGGAAAGAATAACGAGATCTTGTGTGAGCAGAATAGAGTGTGTGCATTGTCACGCAATAAAAAATTAAAATCAAAACCTTCCAGTGGATAAAGTCAAGAAACAATTGTAATTATAAGCAGACAGTCATTCTTACTAACCTTCAGATCTCTGCACAGAAAGTCAACTGGAATATGTTCAGTCTGCAGTTCAAACTCAAGGTCCACGGGATCTGATGGTTGATGTCTCTGCCGCAGGTGATCGGTTTGGGCAAACTGGGGCATGGGTCATCGGTCAACTCTTCTAGTAACACCTTGTTCACGATTGCAGTGGCTGGCTTGAATATGTCGGCCATGACTTCGCTTTTGGCTCTGGCTGTTATTCGGGCTGTCAGGCCAGCTCCAACTTGTCCCGGGTGATTGTCAAGTTGAGGGCCCTAAACAAATTCTCCATCCCCACTTTGAATACCTAACTGTTGCTCTGCACCAGTTGACCTAAAATAATTATACGTGTAGAAGCAAGCAACCATTAAAAACACATCAGGTGATCATTTTCTATGTTTTAAGGCCCCAAAATTTATTCTCATATAACCTGATCATTTTTAGTTAGTTCGGAGCTTTAAATGATCAGTAGCACTAGTTGTTTCCGAGTTATTAAATGTTTTTAAAGAGCCATTTCAGTCTATGCACCTTGCTCGAGTGGTTAAAATGTCTTTTATTAATTAAAACTTCTTCTATAAAACGTTTACGTACAGTACCGCTCAGAAATAAGCGAACTTCGCATACGCAGTCTATACGCGCATACGCGTATGACAATACGCGTATACGCGTATCACTATACGCGTATACGCGTATACAAATACGCGTATAGGTAGTTCTTTGTTATTCATCTCTAACTGTTTCTTTTGTGAAGTATTGTTGGACAAAAACAATAACTAGCTTTGTTAGGAAAACTCAAAAAGCGAAAGCCGTTCGATTACAGCCAAATTTGCATATTGTAAAAACATCTTCAATGAAGCTATCAAATTTCCAATCTAGTTCGCTTTGAAGATTTATCAGTTAGCCACCGGTCGAGTAATTATCACTGCCTACTTGCAACGACTGCTTGGTTTCTCCCTGTTTAGCAAAAGAATATCGTCCGCTAAGGGGGAGGCTATTTGCGAGCCTGCGAGCCCGAGCCTCGAGCCGCGAGCCGCGAGCCTCTTTTTTGCGAGCCCCGAAAGATTCCCGCCAAAAAATCCAAAAATGGGCATAATGCCTTAATATGGTATTTATACATGCGGGCTCGACCACCGGAGGAAAATGTCCGGGGCTAACCACGAGTAATCGGACTGTTACTAGGTTATTCCTTTTCCGAATTCCTAACATAAGTGAGGAGAAGTACGGCAATGATGAACCGGTTTGTCAAAAATGAAACAGGCAGCAAATATAACTTGGCCAACTCCAGACGGTATCCCGAATACGCTGCAAATATGCTGGTCGGAAGAAACCGACCGAAATTTCAGGAATCTTTACATTGGCATAATGGCAAACATCTGCACTGTAGCATGGCAAGTCAGGGCATGGAAAGTTTCCTATCTTTTTTTCAGTTCTATGAATTAAGCATGCTTTTGAATTGTCAGATATATTTTGGTACTGTAGCTGCAAGCAAGGTAAATAGAGTGTCGTGACAGCGTGACATTTTGTTATAAGTTGTCATAAACATTGTAATCGGAAACACCAGTGATAATGGAATGGTTTTATCGAGAGAACACAGAAAATACAGCTGAAAATAGGACTCGTTGTAACACTGGAGGAGAAAGTAAACAAGATGTTGTCGAGTACAAGTGAGTTGTGAGTGAGCTTTTGCTAATCTTCATTAGTTTGAGGGGAGTAGTGATCTTTTTTTAGCCAAGTAAATTAATTTGCTGACTTTCATCGGGCTAGGCGGACGTGTTTTATCGCCAAACTTTTGAATTGCTCGAAATAAGCAGTCGTCCAGTCCTTCGAGTTTGAAGGGGAACTATTTAAAAAAGGTAAGAGCCTGGTTTCCCGAGGGACAAAACAACGGACAACTGGGAGTCCTGGGAGACAAAAAAAGTAAATTACGAATCTTTCGTTGCGGTAGTCTCCTTCGCAGCCGTCTTTAGGGTCGTCACGCAACGATCCTCCATGACCAAAACTTCGCCTCACATACGAAAATTTGCGAGCCGAGGGAAACTCAAATATCATTAATATCTGAAACCATGAATTGACCTTCAAAATCCGTTCGATGAAATTAACTTTGATACAGCATTGGATACAGCAGAAGCAGACTGAAAAACTACTTGCGCGGAATTTTACACGCACGAAAGAAAATCGAAAACTTTTGTTTCTGCAGCCAAGTGTAGCATTTTAATACTGAGTAAGACTTAATCGTTAAATTAAAAACTCAAAAAAGAAAAAAAAAAAAAAAAAACGAAAAAAATGCAGTGGCTCGCAAAATAGGCTCGTGGCTCCGGCTCCGGCTCCGGCTCGCAGGCTCGCACATTAGTTACACTCGTCCGCTAAGCATACATTTCATTTTCCCGCCGAAGCTAGTTCACGGGAGACACTCCGATAAAGTCTAGCAAGGCCGTGTAAATAGTGTCACAGCGGAAAAGCCGCGTCACGATCTTTTTATTTCTTTAAGATCGAGCAATAGATCGAAGCGAAATGTTTTTTCGAACGGATAAGGTCTAAGGGATGAACGGCTAATGACCTTTCACGCAAAAACGCGCTTTATTGGCTTTCCGTTTTTCGAAAGGAATTCCGTTTAGAAGCTGTTTGAAAACCGTTTGAAAGAAAAAAAAAGCCCTCTGCTAGCTGAGCTAAACATATGGTAATCAAGGAAGCTTGAAAGTCGCCTACAGAAGCGAAGTTCTTAAATTAAATTCTATCCTGTGTACATTCCGGACAGAAAAGCCATTTCAAACAAGCTCATTTCACGCCGCTACCACACCGCGGGTCTGGGACTCCGGGACACATGGTAATATAAATAATAATCTGTAAACAGTGAAAATTTCCTCCATGTCACCGAAAAAGAAAACAAAGCAAACCCAGTTTCTAATTCAGAAACAAGCGACAAAACTCTACTGTTGCTAAACTGTTGTTATTAAAGGCCTTTATCTCTGTCTCAATCTGTAAAGTTATTTTGAGACATTCAC
>JAHPZR010052923.1:0-17474 GCA_019787425.1 Platygyra sinensis
ATTTCTGTAGTTTCAATCCTTGTTTAGGGGGGTGTTATCGCGTTCTCGATCTAACAGTGTACTAAAAATCAGGGCGAGTTGTTCGCTTTATGGTCTTAGTAAATTTTTTTGTGTCTAAACAAGAAGTTCTAGTTTTAAGAGGGCTGGGGTGGACGTGTTCAAGCCCAGAAGTCCATCAACCATCAACGTGTCAACACCTGGCGTAAACAAGCAACAAACCGTTTTCTTCGACAGACGTTGTTTTTTTGTTTATCGTTTATTTATTATTTTCCTGATTGTCCGCCCACCATTCGCCGTCTGCGTTTTACAGAGTCCCTTTTTTTACTCCATATCTAATGAAATGTGATAATTTTGCAATTAAGGTGGACAAAATGATATTCACAATCGTAGTCCAGCGCTTCTCGAAACACGCGGTTAACCTGCATAGGTTCAAAACCTGCAATCAGAAAACCAGCAAAGACAGGGTAGATTTAATCTTCTCCCTCTTGATCCAAATTCTCGCCTGTATTAACTCTCGTAGATGTCATAGATCGTTTTCGGTAGCTTGTTTAAGTCCGAATCATTGTGCAAGAGATTTTCCCAGACATGGAGCGTCTCTTTTACAACAGAAAAATTGATTTAACAAATGTTTATTTGACGCACAGTTCATCTCACACTCTATTGCACTCAGTTTATTACCTGAAAATCTGCTTGCATCTTTCTCTCGACGCTTCGTGCGTCGAATTCCCTCTCCATATTGTCTGTTTCTGCAAGAGCCGATATGGCGTCGACCTTGTCGCTAAATAGTTCCGGGTCCTCAAGAAGGTTTCGTATCGTTATTAGGGTAATCTGCCTATTCCCCATAGGTGAGCTCCTGTCATGCGGCATGTCTACATTTTATATCACGCGTTTCTCGCACGGTGTCAGCGAGGTGCACTTAAACAGGGAAATATATACACACATAAGATTGGTTAGCCCTTTACAGTCCGTGCTACTAGCGCCCACTACAGCAGCCTTGCTGATGTTTAAATCAGACGTGAAAAGTTTAGCCACCTCCCATGGCCCCAGCTTAAATCCGTCCATTCGCTAGAGTCACTTAACCGACGCTTGGGAGAGCTTGGTTTTCCTCCTATGTGGCACCTTGTACAGTCCAGGAGCAAGCGTGTTTTGGAGGCCTAGAACAAGTACAATTGGATACAGTGCCAATATTTGCCAACAGAGCTTTCATCTCCCTTTCCACGTAAGGCCTTAGACCATCACAAATCACTGAACGAGAGGACGTGACCAACAGCAAGCCAGTTCTGCTATTCTTTCTTTAGGATTTTAGACTGCCAGTCTGCTGCTGCAGCTATGTACGAGGTCGTTTTAATGGACGAGTTAGGAGGCAATTAAGAAAGTGAGAGTGACCAACAAGACAGAGATCGATCAATATGTCGTAACCAGGGAACTGATATCAAACCGCTATGTAGCCAGAGACACATACCTCGCAGATACCACTTTAACCCTATTATAACAGAGGGATTTGCCAATTTTGAACGTTTGGTGATGTTTCCTAAAATGTAACTGGTACAATTTGGAAAGGATGTGATTGGTCAAGGAGGGAGGTGGGGGTGGGCGGAGAGAGGGTGAGGAGTGAAGTCTTTCTAAGGATGTCTTATCAATACAAGGTATTTGTTTGCACCGTTATACTACTTTCATTGTAATTCAACGTTGCAATATATTCAGTAACATAATTCTGCGTTTCTTGAACAATAGACTGATTTGAATAAGTTCTCGTCCTCTTAACGGTCTTTGCGAAAGTTTTCCACTGTTATTATATATTGTCTCCTGGTCGATAGATAGCTGTATTCATGCTTGAGAATGGATAGCAAACAAATCACTTGTCTAAGTTAGACTGAATGGTTTTCATAAATACTTCCTGAACAAATCCTCAAACCACTCTAGAGTTAGTTAGAGTTGCTAATAAATCCTTCGAGCATTTATTCGAGGTATAATACTGAAACTTTAAGCATAATGATAAACTTACCAAAAGTGGTGAAAACCATAATTCATTAAACGGGACTCCAATAACATATATTGTCAATTTAAGTTATGGTAATAGGACTGAGTGGAATCCAATTCGGTCTGTAATCATACGAGTGATATTTTTTAAAAGTTTTTAATCTAATTTTATCATTTTCTACTTGCAGTCAAAGTCTTAAAAAAATCTGTACGTGGGAAGGTTTTGGGCGCGAACGTCCTTAAGTTGCTGGTGTTTTAAACACAAAACTCTTTAAAATTTAAAATGGCGCCGAGAGATTCTATTTTGTGGCCATGCTGTACTTGGACGACGGCATACCGGTGAATTCTGCCACATTCAGTAATGAAGAAACTTGGTTTGAACTGATTGGGGCGAACTGCTGGTCGAACATTCTCCTACAGCTGGTGGATTTGCCGAAGCTGCCGGCACCGAACTGTGCAAAGGGAATGTTGAAGAAATCGCAGATGTCGAGCTGGATTGTACAGGCACGTATCCGCAAGCAATGTGAAATGATTCTCGTCTTTCACTGGCATTAATGTTTTTGGCTTTACAAAATTCTACCTATGCTGCCATCCATGATTTAGTTGTTCGAGCGATGTTTTTGGAGGCTGCGGTTTTACTATTATTTTTTTCTGAAATTTCTCCGTCCGATACAATGGGAAAACTTAGCTTGGTGTACTGCCGTTGTTTCTGTATTTTGTTGAACAAAATGAGGATTTTCGAGGGAGGAAATACTAGCTTACTGTGCAGTGGTATTTCAGTCGGGTGGATGTTTACCTCCGTTTGCCGCGGTTGTTACGAAGTGATATAAAACAATGCTGTGGAGGGCTGAACTTCATCTGAACATGTCAACATATCCACAAAGGAAATCGTCTGGATAGTTCGCATAAACATTTGTGCCATAGGATAAAAGAAATCACCACTGTCTTCTAAACTATAGTAATTGTTCAAGGGAAAAAATTCTCCATTTGAAGAAAGCCCCAATTTAGGACTTTGTACAATTGTTTCTATGGTGATTGAAACCTAGGTTGTGATTGGCTGATTTAAACAACAACTTTAAATGTGATTGGTTAATTTTAACTACAACTTTGAATGTGATTGGCTCATTGAACTGTCCGATAACAAAGTGTCCGATAACAACTTGACAAGTGAATTAGTGAGAGAGGGTCATGAAGGAGGGTCCTATTCCCATTTCCCAGCAAATTGTTTTTTTTTTCAAATCCCAGCTCAAATCCCACAATCCCAGCCTGTGTTGCTCAAATTGAAATCCCATTCCCATTTTTCTATTGTTTTTGTTTCATGAAACCCAGTCCCATTGCACAAAATCCCATTTCCCAGCCTCTAAAAAAGGCAAATCCCAGCTCCCATTTTACCCCTTCATGACCCTCGTGAGAAATAGGAGTTTTTTTAAACTAATTACAATCGAGGAAATTGTAATTTTTATGATTAAAGAAATTATCGCCTCTTCTATATTTTACATATCTACCAGGAACAAACATTAACACATTCAAGAATCAAATTTGAGCGGCTAGTTTGAGCGACTAGTGGTCGCTCAAGAAAAAACGTGTAGCTAAAGTCCCTTAGTAACGTAGTCCCTTTAGCCTGACGTAAGCTGCAGTCTTTCCTAAGTTATGGTCTGAAATTTGACGTTATTATGAAATTTATAAATAAATAAACTTTCGATTTACCAACCGCTTACCTCATCGTTGAGTCTTTTCTAAACAGTTTTGGTTTGTACAGCTACAACGTTGTTTCATCATTAAATATTCAGTAATATCAGAAAGAACGAAGCATTAAGCGTCGCGTCCATGATAAATTCAAAGTTTCATGGAACTTTGACTTAAATTCATATTAGTAGTTGCGAAAGCTGTGACGTCTTACTCGAGAGTGCGTAGTACGCACTAGAAATGATCTTAATCTGCAGGATTCGTAGTGTCTTGAAATCTTGAAAATAGTAGGGAAATTTGCAAACTTACTTTGCAAACCTAGAAAAAGTCTTGATAAACTGGGAAGAAGCCTTGGGTTTTTTCCAAGCTACGACAAGTGCTTGACTACTGAGTGAAATCTTTGTAAAGGCCCGGCCAAACGGATCCAACATCATCCAACACTGTTGAATATAACATTGTTAGACGATGTTGCACATTGTTGGACGAGGTGGCCAAACGAATGCAACATGTTAAATTCAACACTTGGGCCTGAGAGGTCTGGGTCAAAATCTACCCAGAATCCTTAGAAAACAAACGCTCATATTGGTTTGCTTAAAAAATGGCGCGCGATCGATCGACTGTAAAGAGGTGTTTAGTAGCCTGCGAACGCAGACGTATTTCCGGCTGTCACTGGACAACCGACAGCCGGAAATACGTCTGCGTTCGCAGGCCAGGTGTTTAGCCGCTCTTGCTCTACTTTAAATACTGAAAGAGGAGGATGCTAGAGTCGCAAAAAGAGGAAAGACTAGACACTGGATAAAGCGAAGGGGAGGGCCAGTTCGCCTGTTTAGAGTTTTTCATTCATAAATGCCGTTTCGTATTTCGAGAGCGGCGATAGCTTACATTGTGGATGAAGTCTGCAAAGCCATCATCAAAAATCTTGGGCCAATTTGCTTTAAAGACCCTTCATGAACGGCTTCTTTGCCCTTCAGTTTCTTATTCCATTTGCGGAGAGATCGCTTGCACTTTTTTCGGAGAGTGATTGAAAACTGACCTCATTCGCCATACCGCATCTTAACATCCACGCGGAACGCACGAAGCAAGTATAAACAGTGAATCATTGCCATGGTTTAAGCTTAGCAGGCATGCGCACGTTCAACATTGTTGGACGAGGTGGCCAAACGAATGCAACATTTTTGTTCCTGGGATGATGTTGAAGACGATGTTTGATAGAAATCAAACTTCGTTCAACATCATCCAACATCATGCAACATCGTGCACTGAGCATGGTGGCCAAACGAGTGCAACATGTTGGATTCAATAATGTTGCATGATGTTGCATCAACATGTTGGATCCGTTAGGCCGGGCCTTAAGACATGTCTCTCTCAGTTCCAGGCCTTTTCATCCTTCTCCCGGGCATTTGACATTTTGCTTCCAGATGGTGGCAAATGTCCCAGCTGGGGCAGCGCTGGCGCATACAAAATTCCCATGGTGCGGCCTCGAGAAAAGTGCAAACGCCCTATCCCAGGAACAGCAACCAAACTGCATTTAGAGCAATATTGCCGTGTACTCGTCAGAGTTAATATATAACGTGTAGAAAGCACCTTCTATATATTTGGTAAATAATTTGTTAAAGTTTGACGGCCACCGTTATTCAAGTATACTCTACTTTTATGTGTAAAGCTGATTGAAAATGATTCAAACATAATCAAAAGTAATGCACACCGGTCTCTGCAAAGATAGAGACAAACTTGCAAGACAATGATTTCACAAAAAACTAATTAACAGAATTGCTTCTCCTTTTAATCGAAACTACGATCCGTTTTTATCATAAAAATGTCAATCACATACTTTGAAGATTTCTATTAAACCCTCTAGGCCCTCTTGTCTTAACCTCCTCGATTGTCTTTTCAACATGAATTTTTAGGAGTGATGGATCGAGCACGAGCTAGTTTCCAATGGGCAAAATCTCGGAAAAAGAATTTACCTCTACGTTACGTAGGGTTAATTGACCAATTATCAAATGTCCCACCCTTGTGGGGACCTACAACCTGTCAAATGCCCATCAACTACCGGTGGGATGAGCAGATTTAGAATTAAAGGAGCCAAAAAATAACTGAAATTGACTAAGTTACCTTGGTTGAACCATCGGAAAATTTTCAACATTTAGCCAACCCTCGATATTGTGTGTACGCACTGCATCAATGCATTCGGTGTGGCTGAAATGGGGTTGACATGCCTACACAGACCCCTATAGATTGTGACATTTCTCTTTTGCCGCTCTCTTTTGATTTTGGCCTCGCGACCTCGCTTTGCTTCATGCATGTTTCTGTAGGGCACTTAATACTGTGTTGTTGAGGACCACGTTATCTGCTGCGTGCCATAAATTAGGGTATTACTATGTTTGGTTGCATTACTGAAAGTTTAGATGATCTTTCCTGAGAGCATCAAAACTTAGTAGGCTAGTTTCGAATTGTGCAGCAACAAAAGAACAGAGTCGAGGTTCAGGGGAATCATTTGCATTTTCCTTTGTTTTGAACAATACAAAATGCTAATTATTCCCCTGAACCTCGACTCTGTTCTTTTGTTTCTGCACAATTCGAAACTAGCTTATTATAATGAATTTTTTTAGGTTATTTAAAGATAAATGAAAAGATATATTTCAATCACTATCTGGCTGAAAGCCAACAGCTATTGGAAATTTCGCAGTAAATAAATAGGTCTGGATTTATGAAAACGGTCTCGAATTTAGGGCAAAATTTCTGGGCCTGTCTGCCGGCGATAGCCAAAAAAAGCCAGGGGGTTTTTTGTCAACGAGGGTTGGGGTAGACAGCCCTGATGCCTGGCTACCAGGTGGTACCAAGCCGGGCCCCCAGGCTTCATCCCACGGGTGGGTCACAGAGAGAGGCTTTGTCAGTAAAACTGCTTATTTTCTTTGCAGGACAACCTTGGCCAGTCATGCCCTGCAGGCTTAACGGCCGGCAGGCAGGCAGCCAGCCAGCTACAAGCAAGGTGGGTGAGTAGGCTGTCTTTTGACAGACTGCCTGTGGTTTATTGAACAAAACAGCCTGTGTATTTTCTTGGAAAAATGTTGAAATTAGCACCTGTTTCAAAATCCAGACAAACATAAATTTATAAACTACATCCGGGCCCCGAGTAGTCTCCTTCACAGCTGCTCACAACCGAACCACATTTCATGAAATAAGCCAATCACGGCTTCCGTTCCATTTTCAAAACGTTTTCGCTCCAAATTCGCCCTTTGAAACTTGCCCAATCAGAGAATGTTTTTTATCATTGTATCCCGTCATAGGAGACGTCGCAAATGAACATGCGGATTTTCGGCCGTTGCTTAGGGACGCTGAAAAATACCTGCGGCGCTTGAATGAGCATTGCTTTTAACTGAAGACTAATTACTAGAAGCTAATTACTAGAAGCTCTCAACTCGAAAAATCATTGTGAAGAAGGAAGAAATCTATTTTAACTTGCCTAATAAAGGGACTAAAAAATCAAATAGCTTCGCTCGATTTGTTGACAGTGAGTTCTGAATGCCGCTCTTTTCTCCTGTTTCAATCTGTAAGAAGCTTTCAGCCTTTGATTGAAGCTTACAATTAGACAATTCCAGAAAATATATATTGTCTCATTGGCTGAACATAGCGATGAGCACATGAAGCACTTGTACTTGGGGCTTTCATTCACATTTTTTTTTTTCGTTTGTCGTGATTGTAGCCCGCTAACATAGCCCATTTTTGGTGGCGTGCGTGCGTACGTGCGGCGTGAAAAAAAAAAACAGAAACCCTTATTGTTCGCACCGCAGGCCTTTTCGCGCGAAAGCTTACGTCATTCGCACTTTGCTGTTATGCAATTGGTCTGTTCAACAGACCGCGAGGAACCCACAAACACAATAGAAAGGAATGTTGCTCGGATCTGAGCAGCCGTTTCTTTGGGGGGGAGCGTTGCGTGACATCCCAAAAACGGCTGGCGATGGAGACTAGGCCCCGAGCGGCGTATTTCCATATCCCTACCAAAACGATGTATAATTGATGAACGCCATTTCCCTGCTTCCTTCACGGTTATTTGTGCAAATAGTCAGTTTCTTTTGTTGTTACACCCTCCTCCTCTCCTTTCTCCATCAAAGGAAAATTGTACCTTGAAAATATAAACTTTTATTGTTCTCTTGTTAGGCCTAGTTTAAAAAACAATACACGTTTAGCACAGCCGAAAATGTAATTCCTATCTTTGTACTGCCCTTAATACAATAATCGCTTTACATATAGAATTGCTATTTTTTTAAAAAATATCATTGGTTCTAGGATGTCATGAGTCAGTTTCTGGTAAGGAAGACCAAAAAATATTCTGCGACGATAATAAGGCCTGTTAAGAACATTTCTTCCCTATTTGAGTATAGAAATTATATTTTTTTTTTTTGAAGAAGCAAACTTATGTGGTAGTGTGTGTGTGTTTTTTAACGGTTACCTTTAGCTTCGAGGTTTTGTCTGGAAAGTGGCGCAGGTCACTTTGAATAAATTTCCTGTCACTCACTGTTACCACAGTTAACGAGTGGAAAGTGTACTTATTATTTTTAGCTTATCTGGAGTTCTTGGTATATCTTTTCAAATCGGAACTAAAACCAAGGAGGAAAATAGTGAAAATCGCAAAATCTGTGCTTAGGATACATGAGGAATCCGGTTTGATTAGTGAGTTGCGAAAGCTATTTCAAGAATGTCGTCGAACCCAAGCGTCAAGCTTACTCCACAGGCCCGAATGATAGCTGGGTATTCACTGATCATTCTAACTTGTATGTCTATCAGGGATGGCGGAGCGTAATTTTGAATTTGGGTGGGGGGGGGGTGGGGGGGGGGGGGGAGGGGGGCTTCAAGCTAGCTAACTTGTAGGGGAATTAAAAACCTCATATCTGCCGTCGGGATCAGTGTGCCGTCTATATTTTGTAACTTGTCGGGGACATGGCATATAGTTTGTAAAATTATCTTATGTATTTTTTGGAACACAAAGCATCGGCCAGCCCCCCACCCCCGCCCCCACCAACCCCCCGAAATCCCCGGCTCTCTCCGCTCTCTGTCTATTGAAAGACACAAATTGGACTTAAGCAATAGCCACAAGTTTTCTAATGGTTTAATAGGCTGCTAAACCACGCGGGATGTTGATAGAGACACGAGAAGAATTTGTAAATCACGAGCCGAGGCGAGTGATTTACGAATTCTTCGAGTGTTCTACCAACATCCCAAGTGGTTTATCAGCCTATAAACCATAGAAACTTGTGGTCTATTGCTTTTATATAATAATTGAGAAGACGCGCGATTTTTCCATGGGTTTACCGGCACGATAAACCATAGCTGATTGACCAATCAGAGCGCGCGCATTGATTTTGTTATTGTTATAAAAAAGTTATATTTTACACGTCTCAGGTAGGGTTTTGGTGCAGGAAGTTTGGTTTAAGGTATAGTGTGTTTGAAGTTAAAAGGGCCGTGTTATCTAATCAGTATGGCCGCAGGTTCACTGCTTCCCTTTTACTGCGCATTCCGCCTTTTTATCTTGTTGTTTAAGCTCAACACTGTAACTAAAATGGTTTGTAGCCGTTTTCACGTTTCAATAGGTCTTATGCATGATTACTTCACATGCTCAAAATTCACCACCAAGACTGTGGTTGAGTAAACCTTAAAGGAGCTACGTCAAGGTTGAACGGTAATGAAAAGTTTAGTCTGAATTCTTCACTTCCGTTTTTTGTAATCCGTGTCAATCTTCTCCATCCCTAACCATCCTTGTTACTTAATGGTTTATTATTATCTCTTTGATGTAAAGTACTATTTTCAGGTTCCCTTCAATTTAAAGGTAATTTTGTACATGGTCAAAATAAAAGTCAAAATACCATGACTGTGCTCCTTTAAACCTCTGACATTTTCGCGTTGTTTTTACCTGGTATTTTTCATGTTTGCTGCTTTGGGAATAAGCTCGGGATAAAATTTACAGTTTGCCTTTTCAAAGAGAGGGTGAGTGGTGAAATTCAACATGTATCAGCGCTATTACATAAGGCGTTCTACACTCAGTGGAATACGGGTCTCTTTATCCCCAACCCAAACTGAGGTCCTTAAGATAATCAAAACCCAAATCTCTCTGGGTAGCCTGTTTGTAAAGAAATTTGACGGCTTGATTCCATCCATTCTCAGCTGGCTCTGTCCATTCATGAGGGATTCGTTTAGACAAAAAATCAGTCTTCATGTGGGAATTCCGCATTAGACTTACCAAGTCATCAACTTGAGATCTGACCACAAATGTATGAAACTTAATTGTCATCAGTCTGGCTTGATAAATCTCCTCCAAGCACAACTGACTTTCGTCGTATTTTTCGAGAAGGTGTTGTAATTTCTTTGTGTCAAAAAACTTGCTATACCCTTGGAAAATGCTCTTAAGGCGTTCATTCATGTGGGAGGTTATACTTTTTATTGACTCCCAAGAGAACCAAATCTCACGAAGAGATTGTTCTTGGCCAGCTTACTTCTTTCTTGTTCTGCAGAAAACTGCTGTGTAATATCAAGTTGTTCCAAATGTTTTGGGAATTTTATAGTCAGGACGGTTGACACATTTGTGAGGAAATTTGGTCGTGTGATTTTCATTGCTTTAGCGTGTTTTAGCCCTTCGACAATGTCTTTACAAAGTCGAGATACATCGTCTAGAGCTTGTAATACCACAAAGAGAGTTTTCTGAGTTTCTTGCAACGCTTTTTTATCACGAGCGACCAGTTGTGTTTTTAGTACTTGTTATGGACTCGGTAATTATCTGCACTACTTCACTGTAGACTGGTTCTAAGTAAGGGTTTTCTAAAGTACCAGTTTGGTAGTAGTTCAAGTCACCTTCTCCACATGCGCTAACTTCACTTTCGTAAAACTGTTTACCGGTAGCTTCAAATTCGTCTAGCGTGAACGAACTGGGGTTCCTTCCGTAGAGATGTCTGTAGATCACATTAAGTTCTACCTCTCGACTGGGATTGGTAAGTACGCCTCCATATTTTTCAATCAAGTCTACAGTCTCCTGCCACTGGTCTCTTTCAGCGTCTGTATTAACTGTCCCCACGTTTAATTTGGCAAGGTACAAAGGCGTTATACCATGCAGATTGGTACAGTTAACATCGACACCAAGAGTTGTGTCATTAAAAGTGTTTTAATAAAACCACTCAAACCTCTGTAAGCCGACAAGTGGTATATTGTGAGCTTTGCTTGGTCGCTGCTGCATCCAATTTTAAAACGGGACATACTTTTTTGTAGCTCGAAGCAAAAAATCAGCAGCTCTTTCTGCAATTTTCATGTCTTCATTAGATGAAAACGGGCTCGCCCCTGCACACATTATTGCAAGGTCCAAAGAGCTGTGTCCGTGAGGAGTCAAAACAGTAGGGTTAGCACCCCAAGAGAGAAACGTTCTTATTCCAAGTAGGTTACCACCTTCAGCAGCTCGGTGTAATGGTGTGTATCCTTCTGCGTCACGACACTCATCAATTACCCGAAATCCTGAGGGATGAGCTTTAATAGCTTTCATAATTGGGCCATCTTCTGAGTAACAGTAATCCTGATCACAGGTATGTTCTTCCCAAAGGTTTTCTAAAAGTACTGTGGGCTTTGTAAATGCCAGCAAATGAAACTCAGACTTGTTAAAAGGTTTGCCACATTCTATGTGAATTGTTACATTAAAACGCTTTAAAACAACGTCAAGCCACTTGCCACCATTCTGCAAGTATACCAAAAGAGGTGATCGTCCTTGGACATCTTCACATTCGAGACTTCCTCCCATCGAAAGAATGCGGTACGCGATCACAGCTTGGCCTTTCTCGAAGGCACGGTGCAAGAGTGAAGTCAGTTTTTGGTCGCACTTTCGCGTCAGGTGTGCTTCTCGTGAGAGAAGAATACGTGCTACTGAACTATGATGTCTTTCGTTGAAAGCCAGGATCATATCAAATTTTTCAGCTAAACTCTCAGCGAAATTATCCTCCATGTCACTTTCAAAGTGAGGGTTGGGCATATCGGGTGCGTATTCAAAGTGAGGGTTGAGAATATCAGGCGCGAATTCAATGGCATTATCTAATGGCGTTTTTATCGTTTAGATCAGTCAAATCTGCACGAGCCCCCATTTGTAGTAAGGTTATCACGGAACATTCTTCGCCATTTTTTGCAGCAAGATGTAAAGCCGTTCTACCATGATGGTCGGCCTTGTTTACGTTGTTGTTGCCTCCAAGTGTCTGTAGCAAGGACATTTGTTTCAGTTTGTAACACTGGAAGTTGAAGACAAATCTTTCAATCTCGCAATGAGATTCTCTTGCAATTGTAAAATCTCCTTTTGAAGTCCAGATAAAAGTTCTCATGTTGAAGGAGTCACTGTAGGGTTTGCCAGACATCGTGGTATAGGACAAAATTGGAACAGTCCTATCGACTTGATTAACAACAACATAATGTAATGGGGTCATTCCGTGCTGATCAATTTCATACATACTACCTCCCATCTCTATCAGGGTATTATGTTCTTGTTTGATAGTACAAATGGCACCACTATGAAGTGGTGTGGAGCGGTTTTTGCTTTTGTAGTTGATATGGAGGTACGGCCTTTGCGAAATCAACCACCTAATGAATTTGTAATGGCCGTGGCATGCCGCTACATGGAGTGGCGTGGCGCCTTGGCAATCATTGTCGCGTGGTTGGGCACCATGATATAAAAGCAGGGAAGCTACCTCAACGTAACCGTATCTTGCAGCTAGTAGAAATGGAGATGAGCCACAGTGACATACATCTTTATTGTAATCTTGCTGTTCCTTCCAACTTAAAAATGAACAATGTTTACTAAGCAGTCCCTCATTTGTACACTTTCCTGGCATCCAGTGGACAGAAGAAGACACATTCTGAAAATGCCTACACTTTTGTGAAACTCTGGCTCCTTTAAAGATAAGAAGTTCTGCAATGTAAACATTGTTTAGCCTAACAGCTTCGTGCAATGGTGTTCGCCCTGTAAAATCAACGCAGTGAACTGCATTGTCAGATTGAGATAAAAGAACCTTAACAGTGTCCGTGTGGCCTCCAGCAACTGCTAAATGAAGTGCACTTTGACAAAAAATTTTAAATTTGTCGTCTGACAGAACGTATTCCTTGACATCATTGCACCTGCAATGAGGTATTGCTTGGTATCGTATCCGGTTTTGAAGCCAATAAAAAGACCCATCACATCGCATGCACTCATCTGTCACTCCAACCTTCAAAAGAAAATTCACAACATTTGAATGACCTCCAGCAGCTGCATGTTGAAGTGTCATGTGATCTACATATGCTCCCCGTTGGAACAAAAACTGAACAACTTTTAAATGTCCACTTTTTGCGGCTAGTTGGAGAGCTGTCAAGTTGACCCCATTTACATCCTGAAATGAAGCATTTCTCTTTAGCAGGCCTCGTATAACATCTATATGACCTCCCGATGCAGCTGCATGCATCATTGTGGAGTGCCAAAATGCTTTGGTGGATCGCTCAATGGGATCACCCAAAAAAGCGTCATCGTCCACCCCAAATTGTGGAAAAGGTGGCGGCTTTGTTCGGTGTTCGATGTTGGCTCCCATACCTAGGAGAAAGTCGACGTTGTCTGCGAGGCCATTCATGGCAGAAACAAATGCTGGTGTAAATCCATAGTTGTCTTCGCAATCAATGGTTTCAAACGCAGGAATAAGTACCTGAAGAATTCTTCTGTTGTTATTAGCGGCAGCGATGTGAAGAAGCGTCCTGTTATCCCTGTCAATGGTAGTATTTATGTACGAGGCTTTGATTGTACGAAACTCTTCGAGGAAATTGTCATCAGTGTCCTCAAAGGTAATATGTTGTGCTAAGCGGTAAATATCCATTGATGAGTTTCGTGCTTTTTTTACAACGCTCAAATAATACTCAGCTAGGCGCCTGTGACCATGACTCCGACTCACATAGTACGGGTTTCCAAGGTTTTCGCTACTGGTGAGCCACTCCGTAAAGGAAAGGTGAAAAATAGAGATGGTGTTGCTTTCCCCATATCTAATGAAATGCGATAGCCCTTTCAAGGTATAAACAAAGTCGTATTCATAGTCGATCTTTTCGCGCACTTTTAAAACTTGGAACAAACAATCAACGTGCAAAGGCTCTAAGGCTGCCACCATGACCTCTAACACTGCCAAAGCAGATTTGAACTTCTCTCTTGATCCATAAACCCTTCTCAAGTAACTCTCGTATATATCACCAATTGTTTTCGGGAGCTGGTTTAAGTCGATTTGATTGTTCCAGTCATTTTTCCAAAAGTGGAACATCTCTTTTGCAAACAGGAAATTTCCTTGACTTTGACTCAATAACTTGCTTGTCAAAAAGGCAAATTCTTCACCACTGCTGAAGCCCAACATCATCCTGAGCTTATCAAGAAAGCGCGCATCTTGAAATAACTTGTTTGCAATAAAGATTTCAATGTCCTGCAAGTTCCTTACGTCTGTTGAAGACAAATATACTTTTGGGATCTTAGTGAAATGCCTCAATACACTGGAATCATTCCGCGACGTCATTATCACCCGTATCCATTTCGGGAGCCTGCTAAATGTTTCTTCTATAAATTGGGTTATTGAAGCACCACCATCGTAAGTAGAGCATTCATCTAAGGCATCAATAACTAGAAAATAATATGGAAGCTCATTTTTTAACTGCCCTAATGGAACTACTACAGCTTGTTCGAAGCAGTCGTAAGGATCTCGCAGACAACTTCGTTGGAGAATTTCAAGTATAAACGAACTGTTTGAAATCAACATTCCATATTCTGGAACTCTTCTGGCCATCATGTGGACTAAATTGCGTACAAGTCGACCGGGTTCTTGTGTTGACTGGTCAGAATACCTGCATAAATGGTAACCAATGATTCTCTTGTGAATGAATGGATTGGATGAACGAGAACAAATCAGCTGAGCGGTAAGTGCAGATTTCCCAGTGCCTGGCTCACCAACCACCACAACTCCCGTCGCATTATGTCTTTCTCTCAAAAGTGACTCTAATTCTTGGTAGAGCCAATGACGTCCTGTGAAGCTTTCTCGGGCAGCATTAAGGTTCCTAGTAAAATTGAATTCCTTTGTGTCAAAAGGAGCACCGCCAGTATCCAAGGGACATCCTAAAAAAGGAAGAAGATGGTTACAATTGGTGCTAGATCAGTTCTGTAACACATTTACTAAGGTCTACCATAACTAGCTCGCTTTCTAGATCGTGGTAGTAAGCATATGTCGGTAATTTTTTCATACGGTGACGAGGTCAAAAATGGATTTTGTTAAAAAAAGTTCTCTTCTAGGAATACAGAACTTTATTACGACAAACCTGTCTTTAAATGAACTTCTCAAACTCATTAATAATTCATCAAGTCAACACAAAGAAACTCACAACCGTGAAGGAAGTTTAGATTCCCGGTTTTCATTGGCATTGATTTTGACTATTTCACTTCTCCGTTTGCTCCATACGTTTTGTTTCGATTGAGAAGATATATCAAACACTCGAGACAGTGTTTCATCTATACACCTCGAATTTCGTCAATACCACTCCGCTGTGCGTCGTATCTTCAACTCTCTTCTCAGTGTTTGGATATGCGGATGAACTGCTCTGTCTCCTGTGTTTGATATATCACGTAGGCATGTTTCCAATTATCGTAGAATTTCGAAAGTAACGGCCCCGATACTTTCGGATTTATCAGGCAAAAGGAACCATTACTTTCGAGTAGCCGTTACTTTCGGATAGATAAAAACTGTTAGTACAGAAACAGTCACTCCAGACAAAGCGGACGCACAAAGCGCGTGAAATTAAAAGTTCCATTTATCTATGTTCCTAACTACCCACATAAACAGAGCAGACTTTATAAACGAAAAAGGCCCCAGATGTTGGTAATATAGGGAGAAAATAGCTAGCAGACTGTTCCATCGGCAATGCGCTTGAGATCAGATAGTTTCTCTTTTAATAACTTCTTCCAAATGGCCGTTACTTTCGGGTGGCCGTCACTTCCGGGATTCAATAGGAAGGCAAAAATCTAAACGTCACTTTTAGGGAGCCGTTATTTCCGGGAGGGGGGCGTGACTTTCGGAATTCTACGGTAAGTGGAACCTGAGATTCGTGGGAGCTGGTGTTCCATGAACGTCGACTTGACTAGCTATGTGCATCTCCTCTGCTTCCTCCTGAGTTTGGCAAGATGGACCAGGCTGGCAGCCGATACAATTTCCAAACAGAGGATACGTGAATACATGCTTCTTTGCGAAAATACAACGCATAAAATTATGGTACTAAAAACAAACTACCGGTCGCTTTCTAACTTACCATCATTGTAGGAATTGTGGTTCAGACATCTAAAGCTCCCGATGAATACTATGACAACCATCCAAACCGCTAAAGAACGGGCGTTCAAGCTACGAAGATTTGAGACAATTTTATGTTTGCTTGCCAAGAATACGCACTTTACAAGGTTAGAGACTTGCGTGGTATATGAAATATTCCTATTCCTTTCATCTTCCATTCTGTCATTGATACTTTGCAAAAGTTTAAACATCCTGGTTTGTTTACTTTCTAAGGATGACAGTTTCTTTTGCACCTTTCTGCTGACACTTGTGCAATTTCGCTTCAAGTCTTTGATTTCGTCCCCAATACCATCTAATTGACCATGAACTGTCAGCTGGAAGTCAGCTAGTATCTTTCTCTCTACGCTTTGCGCATCGAAGTGCTTTTCCATTAGATTTATCTCTGAAAGGGCTGATTTGGCATCATTGTCAGCAGCTAGCTCTGGATCCTGAAGGAGGTTTCGTATATCTGTCAATGCATCTACCTTTTCTCTATCGGAGAGCTCCTGTCTTGCGGCATGCCCCCATTTTGTATTACGCATCTCTCGCACGGCCTCAACAAGGTGTACTTGAACACGAAAATAACTGCACCAAAACAGGAGGTTCGTTAACCCCGTACAGTCAGTACTACTCGCGTCCACGATAGTAGCCTTACTAGAACCTAAATCGGACATGAAAAGTTTGGCCACTTCCCAGTAACCTTGGATAGGATCTGTCCATTTGCTAGAGTCACTCTGTTGCCACTTGGGAGAATTAGGTTTTCCCCCTCTGTGGCACCTTGCAAGTTGTGCAGCCCAGGCGCAAGAGTGTTTTGGAGGCCCGGGGCAAGCACAAGGGGCTACCGTGGCAAGGTTTGCCAACAAAGCTCGATGGAACGCTCTCATCTCCCTGTCAACGTATCGCCTTAGTCCATCGCACATCAGTGAGAGGGCGTGGCCAACAGCAAGCCAGTTCTGGTACTCTTTCCGCAAGATTTTAGATTGCCAGTCTGTTACAGTTGGGTGCGAAACCATTGTAATTGTTTTCAGTTGAGAAAATAATTTGAAGCTTCCTATAAAAGCAAATATCAATCAGTAATCCAGTGAGTAGATATAAAACGTGGATGGAAAAATGGCATGAGGTCCGCATTATAATGCGAAAAATAGTAACCGTGGATAGCAGTGGTGGTCCAAAACTAACACATAAATCAAAGGGAATTATGAAGAAGTCGTGGATACGTTCCGCGCTTTCAAAATGGAGTGGTCTGCTTCGATCAGCTGCTATATGCTGGACGGGTCTTGGAGATAATAAACAAGGTCATGAAAAAAAGTCAAATAACTCTGCCCTTAAAGCATCATTATTACAATCTAAACGTTCATCCACCCCTGAAAATTAAAATAATTCAAGTGTTTCTTTCTTGACACGTATGATCTTTGCGAATTTCCCGGAACACCTCACCCTCCTGAAGTTTTACGTTATCGTAGTTTCTTATATATG
>JAHPZR010052924.1:0-20247 GCA_019787425.1 Platygyra sinensis
CCTTTCATTCACTTTCACTCGGTATTCTATAGGACATGATATTGGCTTCTCTCATCCATATGGTATTCCGGCTCTTTTTTTTTTTTTCATCTTTTTTTAACGTGGTAAAGAGGAAAAAACCAGATCGATTCAGATTCGACGTGCTTTTATATGAACACAAAATGCTCACTGAAAAGTGTCGACTAAGCTTCTCAAATCATTAATCATTCATGCAGCTCTTACCCAATTAGAGCTTATTCTGGTCAAGTGGATGAGTTTAGAAACCCAATGAAAAACGAGTTGAAAACATGGCCGTGTTTGAAGCCCGTGTTTGAAACGATTTTAATCTGCATAATTTATTGGTAAAGCAACAGAAACATGTGGCGATAAACAACTTTATTTAACCACACATTTTACGAAACAAACTCTAAACCTAAATTATTTACCGCTAATGTTGAGTGTAACGGTACAGTTATTTAACTGCCCAAAACAGAAAAGGCCATTCTTTTTCTAAAATTAAATTCTCGCTCAATGGTGGCGACTTCATGCTTTGGTTCACTTTTAACCTTGCTGTACACTTTCGGCCTAAAATGGCACTGACGTTTGAAATTTTATCGGACTAAATGCACATGTTACCTCGGAATAGCGCTGGCCACAGACTTTTCCTCTTCTTTGCTAGTTTTAGGAGGTCTAAATCTGCACTCTGCCAATTGCTTTGCGAAGCAACACGTTCCCTCAGAACTGACAAACAGCTAGGTCACAACGTGACATCAGTTGATGAATATTCAAAACTTGTCAGTGCAGCAATTAGGTGATAGGATCATGCACATCATGCACATTTTTTGGAGGATCATGCACATATCACGTCTCAAATATAATAGTTAAGTTGAGAATACTTATTCAAATGATAATTTTAACTAATTTTCTTTGTTGGAGAAGTAATTTCAAAAACTTGTGCTTCAGGTTACATCAGGTTTCCAAACGCTTGAAAACAATAAAACCACTCGGCCTACGGCCTTGTGGTTTCAAATGTTTCTCACGTTCGGAAACCTGATGAAACCCTCACACTCATTTTTGAAATATTACAAAAAAATCACCAGAAACCTTTTCCGCCCTTTCCAGCAAGGTATAAAAGCGCCTACCCAATGCATTTTTTCTTGATTTACACCAAAGACAGCATCGAGGATACAGCATGGACATCGAAGTGCAAGAACAGAAATTTCACCAGTCCTTGGACCAGTTGATCCACAGTACCACCCAACTGACCAATACATTGGTGATCAATGTGGTAGAGAGTTTGCCGCAATTTACATGTGAAAACCAAGCTTCCGCTTGTTGAGTTGTGTTGGTAGTTTATCCCAAGCAGTGGTGAAGTTGCAACAAAACTGGAACGAATTGATGCATTACAGGAAAACAGCCGCAGTACCATCAACCGAAGGGGAACCTGTCGTGTTTCTACCTATAGAAAAAAAGAAAAGGAGCAAGCAAGTGGCTCAGTCAGTCATTACCTCCACCAAACATGGGCTTAAGAAAGCCAAGGCAGAACCAGCATCTATTCCAGTAGAGATGGCTATTCCTTTGGAATAACAGATCCACGATCAAGCCCGTCCCCCATCACTACAGACACTACATAAAGAAAACACCGTGTAGAAAAAAACCAAGGATCCAAACATGTCTCCAGAAGCCTTTTGCTTTTGGAGGGATTGTGCTTGAAGGCAGCAGCCATGTAATTGGAGCCCGATGTGTTGCACACCTTAGATTCGCTCTATGCCTTCTACAATCGTCAATGGTGGTGTTACAGTCACATGCACCGTGTTTTCAAGGGCTGCCAGGCTCTCCTCAATGGGTTGGCCTTACTAGTGGTGGCGGCGGGCATGATTGCTGGTTCCACCTTCGAAAATACAATTGTGGTGAGCTGTCTGGCCGCCTGGGGAAGCGTGGTCAAAGGATAGAACGATTTCAAGAAATTTCCCATCAAGGTGGACATGTGCCAATTTGCCTACACCACATATGCCAAGACCTTGACCGAATTGAGAAATCACGTATGAGGCATTCTGTTTGAGGAGGACGGTTTTCTGATCAAGATGCAGACCTTTGATGACACCATTACCAATTTCTCGCCACCCATATCAGATGAATGCATGCAAAAGTATCACCGTCATTTTCAATACGTGACCGTGGAAGGCATATGTTTTGCTGATGGATGTCCTCGCCAACTGATGTTGAATACGTCACAATCCCCTTGAAGGATAAAAAAGCCAAGACATTGTGTGTAAATGATGTTGCATATTGTTGTACAAACAAGCTCGGCATACAAGAGGGGACAAATGGTTAGGATATGTTTATCAATGAACACCCAACACACTGAAGTTATAAAAGGAAGTGTGTTGTGAGACGTTTGGTCAGACCATACAGCTCACAATGGAGTACAATGAGAGGGATGTAAGTGATGACGAACAGTCATAGTGGAAGAAGAACATAACGAATCAGAGGACGTAGAAGATGACGAATCAGAGAATGAAGAAGATGACGAACCAGATAAGGAAGAAGATGAAGAACCAGAGGAGGAAGAAAATGAAGAACCAGAGGGGGGAGAAGATGAAGAAAAAATTCCATGGGTAGGCATTCGAGAGGACGTTGAGGAGCGACATGAGAAAAAACTTGAAGTCTTGATAACCGAGTTTCAGAAAAGTGGCGATTCAGAGGAAGTGGCAGCTCTTAAGGCATACAATAGCCCACTTCCTCTTTACAGAGAGTGTGTTGTTGGAAGAGCTGAAATGGATAAGTGCCTTGAAAAAGGACCCCATCTATCGAGAAGTAGTGGCAACCAGAGACAACTTAATGGCGGAAAAGGGATATGACTGGTTATAATCAACACAACTGGCCATTCACGAGACGCATTTTCTACTGAACAAGCTGTTTAAAGAACAATGAGTTCCTGGAGAGTGAAAGCTGCTGATGCTGTTTGTCATAATTCAAATACATACTTTCAAAAATATGCTTTAACAGTTTTATTAAACACCTGTATTTACGTGATTTAGTGTTGTCTGATGGGTTGTAGAGCTCTAATATACCCTGGTTCATCTTTTAATACATTAAAATGAAAGCATATTTCCTCTGGGGTTTGTGGGTGATGGTCCACCCCGAAATACCCATAGTGTGGAGTAGTGGCTTGTTGGTACAGAGACATGAAACGTTTCGCATCACCCATCCAACGTGCCCCAGTGTTTTAACGTAACGTGTGTCAGCTGGATTTCAAAAAAGGATTGTGTATTGATAGTTGCGATTCATTCCGACGCTGTGCTTGCCTAAGGCATACAGGTTTTGTGTGACCACAATCACAAAGAGATTGAAACGATGAGCCTTCTTACTGAGTAAATCCATCACTTGGTCTGAGTCAACAGTTTCTCTCATCAAGTCATCTAGCACTAACAAACTAGGACATTGTTCCGGGGGAAACACTTCTTCCTAAGGGATAGTTGGTATTCCTGGGTGAAAGGTAACACCCATGTCTTGCTGCATTCCCGTGAACATTAGTTGCCAGGAAGAGCCGTAACAATATAAGGCTTGTCGAAAATGTGCACTGTCTCCAGTGTCATCTCGAAAATGGGTGGCTGCATCCTGTATCAGTTTGGACAAGCATGTGGTCTTTCCACTCAAAGAGGGTCCCACGATTTGCATGCTGCCTGATACACGGAAACGTGGGTCGTAGGTCTTGCTTGTACCCATTCCACTCTGCGAGTTGGCTTCTAACCAGGGTATGGAGGGTATGGTACTTGTCTTGGGTGTTGGCTCACCCGCCATGCAGGGGTCAAGTTGCAGGGATTGAGAGTCTGATCGCTTAGGACAAGTTCTTTGATGGCGGAGTCTAACATCTTTTCGACCGAAGACTTTACCACACTGGCAAGGGTAGCGGGTCTCATCATGGATACTTGCCATATGCCGATTAAAATCACCCATACAGGAAAATGTCCGTAACACACAGCACAAGAGCGTTTTATTGCAATGCCTTCTAGCTGGTTATGGTCGCAAAAGATGCCAGCACTTCAGCCTAAATACATTTTTTAACTCATATACATACTGGGAATTTACCCACTATCACCATCACCAATGCTGCTGCTGCTAGTGCCACTGTTAGCGCCGCCATCAACGCCGCTGCCGCTAGCGTGGCCATCAACGCCGCTAGCGCTGTTATCAGCGCTGCTGCCATTAGCACCGGAAAAAAAGAGAATGAATTAGCTATGTACTCTCCAGACCCATGACCGCCCTTAGCCCCACCTGCCCACCCTAACCCTAAGGCCCCACATTGACCCAAGACCCCAGAGCAAGGCAAACCCTAACCCTAAGGAGCCCACCCTAACCCTAAGGGTCCACGCTAAGCCTAAGGTCCCACGTGAAGCCCAAGACCCCAGGTCAAGGCCGCTGTCAACACCAAAGCAGCACCCGCCCGTCAACGCCGCCGCTAGTGCCGTCATCAATGCCACCGCCGCTGCCGCCATCTCCTGACCGCCTTGAGCCCCACCGGCCCACCCTAACCTTAGTCGTAGATGGATCCAACACCATGTATTTTACTTAATGCCTATTTTTGTTTCCATCCCCAGGTACTGGTAACCAAGAGAAGACTGGAGACAAGCAAGTCAAACACAGCTTGAACAAGTGATCGAGATGAACACAAGATCGATCGTAAGTCATTCAGATGAGAATAATAGAAAAACCCTAACACTAGGGAACCCACCCTAACCCAATAAAAAACCTAAATTGGCCCCACTAGTCATTCAGATGAGAATAATAGAAAAACCCTAACACTAGGGAACCCACCCTAACCCAATAAAAAACCTAAATCGGCCCCACTAGCCTTTGGCTATAAACACAGACTGAGGGTAAATAAAGGATATTTATTCTATTTTTTTCCTTATTAAACCCTTAATTGCTCGGCCCCACTAGCCTTTGGCTATAAACGCAGACCGAGGGTAAATAAAGGATATTATTTTATTTTATTAAATGCTTGTGCATCAGCGTGGAAAGCAGAGGCTGGTCATGCCAATAGGCTGGCAGGACATGTTGCCGGCGATGAGGTGGTGGTGACTGGGTGCGTCTTCAGGTGTTCTCTAAAATGGCTGGGGTCGTGGACAAATGGGGCAGGGGTAGCTAGCCGGTGCCTCGTACTCCTCATCGGCATGTTTACCGATGTGATGCCTCTTGAGGTGGTCCCTTCGGTAAAAGTATCGGTCGCACACTTGACTGGAAAAGCCACCAGATTGACAATGAATGGTCTTTCAATGCCTCTTCAGCGTTTTCTGAGTACATGTAGCAAACGTCTTGGCACAAAGGTCGCATACGGCCGTCTCTCTGTGCCTCTTGGAAGGAGGAAAGGGCAATGGCAGCGATGGCGGCGGTAAGTCAACAGTCGCGTCTATAGCACAACCTAGTAAATCAGAGCGTACCTCCACCGCCGGTCGGTGCACTTTCATGTAAAAGAAATGGTTGCATACTTGACAGGAAAAACTGGCCGATTGTCGATGAACGGATTCTCGATGCCTCTTCAGACTTCCTTGAGTAGAAAAACTCTGGTTGCAAAGGCTACAAACATACATCTCTAGCTCGCAGTGGTGAGTGGCGCCCTTTTTATACAATCCAGCGATGACGTGAGCAAAAGGGGTGCACAGCAGTTCAAACCTTACGTAAATCCAACACCCCGTATTTACATGCCTTTTTTTATCTCCAGGTGTGGTAACCGAGAGAGGACTGGAAACAAGCAAGTGATCGAGACAAGCACACGATATAAAAGTCATTCAAATGGAAACAATAAAATAAAAAAAGGCGTGAATGATATGGTCTCGAATAATTTTTGCCCCGAAAAAAAAAAACACCCCAGCCTGGACGACCGCACACGCGCTTAAGGTCAAGGTCAGCGGTGTTCCTCTCCCACCCCCCACTTTTTAGGGTTTTTAGGCGCGCATGCCCAAGGTCGGCTAAGACCACTCCCGCTTTCTAGGGTTTTTAGGCATGCGCGTGCCCAAGGCCAGCCAAGTGTGGGGACCGCCCCCCCCCCCCCTAGGGTTAGGGCTAGTTGGGTTTAGTTAGGGCTAGTTGGGCTTAGTTAGGCTAGTTGAGCTTAGTTAGGGTTAAGAGGGTCAAGGGGCTTAGGGTTAACCTCATTGACAAGGTTAGGGTTAGGGTTCACGGTTAGGGTATTAGGGCTGCTTAGGGTTAGGGTTAAGGGTTCGACCCTTCACCACAATCCAAGTGGTTCATTTGAGCTGAGGGTTAGGAGTATTAGGGCTATTAAGGTTTAGGGTTTGTGGTTAAGGCTTCGCAGTTAGGGTTAGGGGTGCGACACTTCACCACAATCTAAGTGGTTTAGGGCTACACCACCATCATGACGTCATTTTTTCTTCAACCTTTGTTGGTGGCCATCTTGGATTAGGGGTCCAGGAGGATAACTTGGTACCTGCCATACTACTACTTGCCTATGGCTCGTCTTCCCCCAGCATTTCTTGTTCTCCCAAACTTACACTTAGAAACACAGTATTGCTTTCTATTTCTAAAATGTTGTGTGAAAAATTTGAGCCAACAACACCAAACATGTTGCAACACATCACAACATGGTGGCCAAACGCCTGCAACATGTTGAGCCCAACAATGTTGCGATAGGTTATGTTTGAACTGTTACGATCATTTAGCTAGATGGGGTTAAAACAATACCGGTAATGGTTTTTAGATCTTCCTAAGGTTTATTACGATCCTCAAATGATCTCCCATCCCTTTAGCTCCTTGGCAATCTTGCATGGCTTTTCAATAATGGGTTCAGCTTTGAAGTACATCACTGTACAACATACAGCGTACAACCACCAACTTGAATTGAACTAGTCACATAGTACTTAAGGTATCAGTGTACCCCAAATTTGATCATTTTTCCAAAAAATTGTTTTTCGCTTTTTCAGATAGATATTATTGCAATCTTTCATTTAAAGAAAATTCTGTGAAAAAAAGATTGATTCTAAGCAAAGTTATTAACGAAAAACGTTTCTTTCTATTAATTATCTCTAATTGATAGTTGTCAACACCCTGTCGACACTTTGTCACGAGAGTAAATTTGCATTAAAAGCTCGCGTGACAGACGCGATGTTGTTCGATTTGTCGATGTGCTACTTCAAGTATTTATAGACTATAAATTTAATAGCCTATATCTATCCCATGTCATCAAAGAAAAAACGCAAAAGTTCTTGTCCTTTTGTTAGTCCGAAGTTCTCAAGAAACCTTCAAGGAGGACAAAGGGTTCAATTTCATTCGTGAAGGAGCCAGCGGATGTGTTTGCGGCTAGTGATCAAGAACAAAATCGATGGGAGAACGATACCGTTAGTGCTAGCCGGGTGAAAACTGAAGGCAAAGGCAAAGAGGAACCCGCAGAACCGGACTCACAAGAGTCATGGCAAAAGTTGGTAGAACAACTGTTGCCAACGATCGCCTGCAAGAAAATCTCCTGAAATCAGTTTCTTGTTGGTCTTGTCATGTAGATGTGACTCTGTTGGAGAATGTTTCTGTAAGATCCGGGCTTGGTTCATGTTGGATCGTGTCCTGTCAAAACGAGGATTGCCTGTCGAAGACTTCTCATTTCTCTGATCATAATTTCCTAAGCGCTTTTGCCGTTCAAAGTTGTAACTTCTTGATCGATATCTGCACGCGTAAGTCCCGAAGGTTTCCTTTCCCTTGTTTACGCAAACGCTTTTTCCTTGTCTTCGGCATCTCTCAAGCTGTTTCATAAGAAGGAATGTGAATCCACATTAGCCAGGGCTTTTAAAAAGCAGAAAACCACAATTTGACCGAAAATTTTTCAGTCCTTACTAACCTTGTTGCGCGAGCGGCGGAAATCAGATCTTGCAAAAGGATATTTCTCACCTGGTAATTGATATGAGCTCTATTGTTAAAGTAAAATAATCTTTCCCTTGATCCATCAACAGGTCATTAATTTTCTGACATCTTATGTAATTATCTCATTACACCGGAAGAACGCCCTAAAGTATATTTTCCTTCATATCTTGAAACGAAAATTTCAGCGAATGAAGCGCACATTTTGAGTTCGTTTCTGGCGAATTTTCAACGTTTTTCGCTAAAATTTGGACAGATCGTTGTCCGATAATCGGACCAAAAAACGGTGTCGGGGAATTTTTATTTTTTGTTTCTCTCAAAAGTTATGGCTATTTTAGTGAAGAGAATGCATGTTTTTTAACCTTTCAAAGTTTAACTGCGTGTCAGAAACAAACCAGACAAGTAATCAAAATTTCCCGACACTGTTTTTTAGAGAAAGGTGTCAAGAAGACATAGCGATATTAATTGCATTCTCCCGCTCAAATCCGACCGGAAATGAACTTGATTAGTGAGCCTCTATACTTCGAGAAATAACGCGCTGTAATTGGGAAACCTTAATTTTTTTTTACTTTAGTGAATAAACTGTCGTAATCTACAATTATTAAGCTTTCAGAAAATATACACTTTAGTTGGGTTTGCGTCAACCCTCCGACCGTAAAACGGCGCCAAAGAATGATGGTCATTTGGGGTACACTGATGCTTTAATTAAGACTTGACATGTACCTCTGCTAAAGTAATTAACACAGGATCAAAAGACAGGTTATCTGGAGGAGTACTCCACTGAAGTTTGTGTTTAACGGAGCCATGAACCAACCTTGGAATTATAATAAAAAAACATTAGCAATACTGTCAAATGTAACCATTCAAGACAATGATATAATAATAAATTCATTTGGGAATTACGTGTGCACCTGTATTTGAGCCTAGCCCACCAGTATCTCTGGCTTCTGTACTATAAAGTAAGGAGTACTACCCCTCCCTAGATGGGATGGCAGTCCACTGCATGGTAACAGCCAGCAATTAATTTACCCATACCCAATTTTACATATATGGGTTACCTGCCAGATACATGTAGATGGCAGTATTGACAACTATGCTACCCACTGCCTCTTGCCCAGCTGATCAGAGAATGGATCTCTATCCACCAGATCACCCCATACTTTGTTTTGCCAATATGTATCCACTGGAAAGTGATTCATCTGGTGAGACGCGTTATCATCCCTTTAAACAACTAGCCTCTAGTGTGGAATAATATTATCCAGACTTTGTCTTGGCCAAGAACATAAATATATAATGGTCCAGGTTATGATTTGAATAAGGACTCACTTGATCTTAAGCCTACATGTAACAAACCATCCACTTGACCGTTGTACCACCAAGTATATAAATGCTGTCATGAAAGTTGTGCTGGTCTAAGTTAGTATATTAAACTCCTTAGTTCAATAGACTTGACCTCAACTGATTCTCTGCATACACAATCACATGAGTATCCAATTACAGGTCTCCGTTTACAACTTGTTGCAACTGAATACCTACAATCCTTAGATACAGGTCTATATTATACATGCATTAATCATGTACACTGCAAATGAATGGCTCCCTTCTTAGTGGGGGTGTTTCCCTACTGTTTGAAACCTCTCCTGACTTTTGCTCAAAAGATGTTCTTAAAAGTTTTTAATCTAGATTAATTTAAGTTACCCTTTAATGCAATTAATTTATTTTGTAAAAATTGGACCTTGTTTCTTACAAATTCAGGGAGTAATAATTGTGCTCATAATTTCAGTTCAACATTGCACTACATGCCCATCTGATTTTGAAATAACTTACCTTATTGCTCTCTGAAATATTATTGTCCTCAACTCAGCTGAGCTATATACAGGGTTGTCAAAAAGCTTTTAAGTAGATGGAGATAAACAGAAAGTAGATGGCACTTGGTGTCGGCGACACCCCCACTGGCGAGGGGTCTGGGGCCATCCAGGCCCCAGGGGAGGTACAGGGGCAGAGGCCAGTTGGGGGTCCAGAGGGGGAAGCCCCTGGGAGCAAAAAGTCAGTGACTTTCTCCACCTAGGTGTACATATACTTGTTTTTATAAATGGATGCTGGTGAATTCAGTGCCTGGAGAAAACACTGTGATGGATCAGCACCTAATCCAAGGCAAAAAGCTACTTTAATTTGCTCTTGGCTAGTCTCTTTATGCCAGAGGACCGAACTACCTTGTACAATACAGCTTGAAAAATAATGTAACTGGAAGGGTCACATGAACTCAGAGTGTCTCTCTGTTGAAAATAAAATTGTCCAAAATATGAAGCCTGGATTTAACAATGATCACACTAAACGTTAACCACACTGATACACCTGTAGAGTAATTTAGAGCAATTTCTTTTAATGTTTGTCTTGTCTAAAACAAGATCTTTAAGACTGTAAGTTGTTATTGGTCATAAAGACATGGAAAGTTGATTGATGTGTCGGGAAAAGTAGTTGTCAGTTTTAGATTTAGAGTGATTTTTTAATATGTTAATGTGTTGTCTAAAACAGGATCTTTGAGACTGTAAGTTGTTATTGGTCATAAAGACATGGAAAGTTGATTGATCTGCCAGGAACAGTAGTTGTCAGTTTTGGTCTACCTGTATTGTAAAAGTTATTCGTGCTGCAGAAAGGTCTATTTAGTGTCTATTTGATATTGATTCTTCACAACTGATGGCATCGAAAAACTAGGTTGAAGACTGGATAAAAGAGATATTTATATTCTCTTAATTAAATGTTAAACCAAGTGAATTTGTTTCACTATATTTAATTTCTCTCTACCCAAGAGTATCAGGGACGTCACAACCCTAATGTCGTTCAAAGGCTAGATACGCCAACTCAATATTTAAGCGAACTTTAAGATAATGGCTGCGCAGGCTGTAGCCTCTGCTCCTCTTGACTTCTGTATATTTTTTTTACTATAAATCCCGTAATTAGATAACTGTAGATATTTTACCTATTACTATATAGTTTTTAGTCTGTTAATTTTCCCCTAATTGGTGTCCCCAAATTAGTAAGGGATTCTTTTTCCCTAGCTAGATGGCTTTTGACACTTTAATAAAGTTTCTATCTATCTGTCTGTCTGTCTGTCTGTCTGTCTGTCTGTCTGTCTGTCTGTCTGTCTGTCTATCTATCTATCTATCTATCTATCTATGCTCATCATTACGCAGTTGAAAAGATAATAATAAGTTGAGACATATTATAAGTCTCAAAATGAATTATTTCTCTGGTTACACTGTTCCAGACATGTTGATGAATTAATCTCACAGATTATCTCCTACTGTTTACTTAAAATTAAATTTTAATTGTTTTAAAAAGGCCCAGACAGTATGCAGACAGATTAACAACATATGTTTCATCACTAGAGATTTGGCCAATGTTCACATACAGTAGCTCCAAGCTTATGACTGCCACAGGCTACATCCCAGCATTTGTGTGTGTGTGTGTGTCACCCAATTTTGGCTAGGATGTCAACACAAATTGCCAATACCAATTTTACAGTTATCCACCATAATATGACTGGGTACTGGCAAAACTCAAATCTGGAGCTCAAAATAAAAGTCCAACAAGTTAAAAGTTTTTATTTTCGCCAAAATAAAATAGAGTAAAATGACCACGCTTTTCTCTCAGACAGCGATATATACTAGCAATGCCTTGTTCATGTAAGCTCAAAGCAGTGAAATTAATTACTAGTATTTCTGGTATGTGATAGTGATTTGTTCCACTAATATAATCACTGTAGGCCTTAATCTCAGCAAACTGAGTTTGAGTCGCCTGTATCACATTGATTGCACATCTTAATTTGACTTATTTAATTTGCTGCCGCAATAATTCATTAATTTACTGTAGCAGAAAGGTTCTGCGAATGAGTAGACCTACCTGCAAGGTACTCCACCATTTGTGTAACTTGCAGCAAATGAAGACTTTGGTGTCTTGTCGTTGAACTAAAATCAAGGCCATAAATAATTAAGCTTTGTTTACTTTTGTCAAATAAATTAACACGGTAAGATGAATCATTTACAAGTTTCGCTGAAATCTTGTACACACCAAGATAATAAGAGATCTCAGCCAAAAAGAAGCTTCAAATGTCACTAAAGCTCTGCCTAAATGTGCAACAAGACAAGCAAAATATGCTTACTGGATCAACAGTCTTTGGATTCAAAATGTCTGATGGACGTTGCTTCGCCGTCGACGTCGAGACCTTTGCGGCGGAAACAAGGTGTTTAGAACGACCATCAGAACTGTTGAGACGTTTTTTGGCTTCACTAGTTCTTGGTATTGGTGTCTTACTACCCTGAACAACAGGAGAAGGAGTTTTCTTTCCACGAGAAACTACATAACTACGGTCGCCGTGAAGCGACGCAGAAGCCATTTTCTTTTTGACAAGCTTTCCCCAATCGGGGTGGTGTAGAACCAAATGATTGGGTCTCTTCTATGGGTAGGGGGGAGGGTGTACCTGTAGGGCTCAGAGGTTTGTCTCAGCAAATAAACTACGGCAGCCTCCGCTTTTCTATGATTTCGTCTTACGAAAAGAGACATATAGCGGTGAAACAAAACTGAGCCGATAACTGGGACTGCCTGTTGTCTCTTCAGCGAATAGGCCACTTCAAGAGACTATGATCTATGCTCATAGTCTCTTGGCCACTTCAAGAGACTATGATCTACCTCATAGTCTGAGGCCCGGAGGACACGAAGAAAAGAAATGAATAAACATGGTCATTCAATTTCTTCTGTTTGTGTCCTTTAATTAAACCTCACTGCCAAGCTAAATTTTGATATATCGAAAACGGTGGTCTATTTGTTCATGGATTCATGGAACCAGTCAGGAGCCCAGTTAAATTTTCAACTAGAAGTTAATGAGTCCAGTTTGATATCAATATTTTAAGCGACAACTTTGTGCTAATACTGTGACCGTCAGTAAATTAAAGTACACGGATGAAAAAATGTCCTTCGTTTACATTAACTCCTTCATTAACCAACTACCTGTCACCCTGAGACTCCAGACTAAACACTTGTCACCAGAAGTAGCTCAAACGGGCTATCCGTCTCAAGCGAGAGAACAGCCATCCAATCCGTGCCTCAGTGAATGGTTCAAGTATCGATAATAATAATAATAATAATAATAATAATAATAATAATAATAATAATAATGATAATGATAATGATAATGATAATGATAATGATAATCATCATCATCATCATCATTTTGTATAGCGCCCAAGCTAAGAGATTCAAAGGGGCTGTTTGCAACTGTGAAACATAAAAAAAAAACCAAATAAGTACATTTTTCTCCCCTGAGCTGGGAAATCAAGTTATTCTTCGAGTCACCAATTTGTTCATTAAGTTTGAAAATTTGTTGTGGTTCACCAGGCTTAGTTCCTGAGTGGTAATGAAGTGTAGAGCAAACTTCAAAACGCATCTGAATTATTGAAATCAAGTAACAGATCATGCGATCAAGTATGGTATGAGGATTGGAGGGGGGGGGAGTTACACTCCGTAATAAACTATATGGAGGGCTAGGAACTACGCTGAGTTTGTGTGCAGGAAAGAGTGCGCGGGCAAAATTGTCATTCAGTATTAAACGAGCTTTAGTAAGGTAATTTCAAAAGAGAACAAAACGCTGTGGGAAGGTGTCCGCAAGAGTCATTTTCTATGGAGAGGAAATCAAGGTGACTTTTTCTGTCAAAAATAGTATGTAAAAGACTTAGAGTTTCGACCCCCTTATGAAGCCTTTCCTTACAAATCTTTATTGAATTTCCCCCCACCCCTTGCCCAAGGATCCATTAAGTAAGCTAGCTTATAATAAATAATGAAAGTAAAACTGGTGTCAGTTGTGTGAATCTTGATACAACGCGGACGGAAACAGATTAGTATTTCGCTAATATAGGCAGATGGCTTTCCTGCGCGACAGCGGATGCCTACAAGCGAGGACGAAGAAGAAACTCGTAGAAGCAGGGAGGCCGAAAAAGCAACAAAAAATGGACTAGCGCGGAATACTCGATATCCAGACTACACAGTAAACAGAGGGTGTATTTTAGTAACGGCGTATTTCGTCTTCCTCTCGTGGAGGTTTATTAGCCTCGCTCTGTACTCTATCTACGCCACGGATTGCTTCTTACGCGCAAAGCTTGCCACTCTGAGATGCGAGAACTTCACCCTATATCCAAACCCGACGAGATTTGAAATCGCTTGGCAATCTTGTTCGGCTGTGAACCATTTCATCGCGATCGGAATTTTATTCAAACTACCGGAGTTTCCTGGTTGGCACGTTGTGTCCGCTCGCCTCGTCAGACTCGCTCGGTTTTGGTCTTTTCTCTTTCAACTGGTCGTGGTGATTAGCTACAATCTGATGCTCTACTGGCACGAACATTTGGCTGAGAGTGCGATCATTGAAGTTGGGTTCATTATCGATGAAATTACTATCACGGCGGTGGTTTGCTTGTGGAATTTTGTACCCGCACCTCACGACAGGTGTGACGGGTTCGCGTGCCTCTCCGTGGCTTACAAAATGACACTTGTTGTGTTCTTTTTAGAAAACTTTTTCCTCTTTCTGTTAATGTCTTCTCAAGCTGCGTTGGACATTACCGGTATTCACGAATTCGAAACTAGATCGAAAGGTTTACAGGCATTGGGAATTGTCTTCAACGCGACGGAGGCGACATTCTATTTTGCTGTCATGAAGTTCATGTGGAACAAACTGTTTGAAGGAGACGGCGAAGACCTCTTGAAAAAAGATACAATTTGAGCAATAGTGTTGCAGACACTTTTCTATAAGATACGCAAACACGCCAGGATAACTTAGTCGCGAAAATGATAACAGTCAGCAGGTGACACCGTATAGACTCCGTGGCCCAGTGGTACGTGCAAATTAGAACAAAAACTAATTACAGAAGTGAAAACAATACAAACTAAATATTTTAATAACTAAGAAAAAAGAAGACGTAATGCTTAGAGCCAGACCAGTTTTACGTCATGGTCAGTGGATGTTTGAATGCGTTTGAATAAACTCGTACGTAGTGGGGTGGCATTGGGGAACAGCTGAAACGCTCGCGCTAGAAAAACTCTTAGCGAAAAAAAAAAAAAAACGTCTACGGACAGACAAATGTTACCGAACTGTTAAATTGGAGACTGATGATACATAGAACAAAGTGAGGATATCGTCTACCTCCACGACTTCCCCAGAAAGATTCTAAATGTCTCACTGTACTCACAGAAAATTACTTCCTAGTTTAACCCGCAGTTTATGAGACTGGGACAGTGTTATCACAAACTATTCATTACAAAAAGAACCCGAATATGTAGTTGACGAAGATTGATATTTTATGAGTACATTGAACTTGTTAGCAAATGCGCATCAAACAGGCGGAAGACCTCTTCCTTGAGCCATACCATAAGACTTAGGAACCCATTTTGTTTGTGTACTCTTTGGGCTAGATGGAGGGCTGTCTGTTACTACACCTCGCCTCCTGTCCAGTTCCCGTATAATTGAAGGATCGAGCGATCCTCGGCGATGTTCGGGTTTGAAGCTTGAAGGCGCCAAGTTCAGGTTGACTTTAGGTTTGGTGGGAGGCGAAGATGTCATTTGGGTTACGAAGGTTGAATCGGGATCGTCCGACGAGTCTTTGATTGATTTCGGTCGTAGGGGCGTCGATAACGATGGCAAAATAACCTTGCCGCGCTTTTTGCTAAGAGTCGATAAATCCTCACAAGATCTCGACAACAGCATGTTCGATGGTGGGCTCACACTCAGAAGGGAGGATTCCGAGGAAAGATTCTCGGAAGACTTCGACAAACTTCGGTTGCGATCGAGAGGCTCAAGGTATGGCATTGATCCCGATCGTGGTCGTTGTTTTAGTAGTGTCTTGTCGGTCTTGCGATCGTTCAATGATGACGTCGAATGCGGCCTAATGCGATGATCACCTTTTGTTGACTCAACTTGTAATTGTAGTCGCTGTCTTCGTTTTTCCAACATGATCTGCTCCTGTTTTTCCTGCAGTTGCGCCATCTTTTTAACCATTTCTTTTTGTCTGTTAGTCATCTGAGACATGCTATATTGCTTCTGTCTCTCCAGATCTTTGACCTCCTTAGCGTGCCTTTGACTATGATATATGTTTGACGCGTACAGGTTCTCGATTGCGGAACGCGACTGAATAAGGAACGATTCGTAAAACGCGTTTTCTGCCGGCGAGCGCTCCTTTTCGGTGACATCTTCACTTTCGTCTGTGACAGTCACTGTCGGTGTGTGAGGCTCGTTTGACATAACGTGATAGCTGCAAGAAAAAAATGCAATTGAAAATGATATTCAGTTCAACAATGTGTAATCACAAACAAACCTAGTACATTCCCCTGTTGCGACGCTGACTTGAATGAAACGCGCGGAAACGAACGCATATGGCGCGTCCAAGCAATTAGAAACGACGCGTGTTTTGTGCTATTCATATCCCAACTTCTGTCTATTGCATCCAAAAGAACGCAGTTTTAACTTAAAAAATTGACTGCGAAAACCAGAACGAGTTGAATTTTTCAACAGAAAGAGTTCCCCTTCAAACAAGTAAAATTTGAAACAGAAGTGCAAATCAACTCAAAAGTTCCTTTCCAAGGCATAATTAGCCAAATGATTTTCTTGTCTTGATTTTGATCTTTCACTAAGTAACATTGCGACTTGTTTTTGTGTTGCCACAGTTCTATGGCGTCATTGCAAGCGAGAAACTTTGTTCTAATGCAGTATACAACATTCAGTCGGTTGTAAAATGCCCTGGGTCAGAGAATGCTACTGATGCGAACCCATCGACGATAAATAGGTTAAATAGAGTGAAAACCCCACAGCCAGGCAGGCCAGATTTTCTGCGATGATTAAGAGGGGCTCGACATGTGATAAACGAAGAGTCGCACTGGAAAGACCAGGAGCAAGTAACAGAAGTTGATGTCGTGTACAAAACTTAGTTTCACTTCGGCGCCACAATAAATAGACGAACGAACCAGTCAAACCGGTGCATTTAATTAAACCCCTCTGTTAACCAGGAGTAGTAATCCACTTACCTCAATCAATTCCTCTTCAGAACAGAAGGTCGTCGCTAGCCATGGGTTGAATGAGCGATGTACGGTTCGACTAATCACCAAATCATTTTCCATTTACTCGCTGTTTGGCTGAAGATTGATATGTTGTTTGCTATAGTTAACAAGCTATTATGCATTTTATGTTGGTGGCTTTTGTTCATAAAAGAAAGGTGACAGCAACGGCGATTACTTTTAGCGTTATGACAGGCACGTGAAATCGTCTTTCCTCTCTCCAGTCCTCTCCTCCTCTCGCTCCTCCCCTGCACACAATAATCCGGAAATAAATATGCTCGCAAAACGAGCGTTTGTCTACAGTTCCAGGAATGGGGGGGGGGGGGGGGGGGGGCGGAGGATGGAGGGGGGGGCAACTCCCATGTGGCCATATGGTGGACGGTGCTTGTCGCAAAAGTTACATTTTTATGAACGAAGTCACCGTGAACAAATTGTTTTTTTTTTCTCTCTACCGTCGAGGAAGTTTCTAAGAGAATTAGAAAACATGTTCTCCTGTTTTTATCGAGTTTTAGATACACTCATGAAAGTTTGGGAGGACTAGAAAAAGCTGTGATAACACTCGCCTGTCACTCAGCTCGTTTTGCCGTTCACGTGGTGCGATAGTGTTAATTCGTCCACCCATAATGCCCGTCCGCGGAAAATACCCGGATGAATAGTACTCGTCCGTGAAAAATTTCTGTAAACGACTGAGCGGGCTGGTAGAAAATAAACAATTGAATTTTATTAGTGGGTTTTTGCCTGTTTTATTTTCCAAATTTTGCATTTGGCTTTCACGGCTTTCATCTAAAAAATCGAAAATAATTCACTATGATTTTTAAACTGGAGCGCGAAATAAATTATAGTGGTAAACAATAGTGTGTTTATGTCTCGGAACTAAAGGTGCGAAAGTTGCCTCTTGGAATTTTGATGTTCTTAAAACTAACATATTTGTTTTTAAGAACATCAAATTTCTGCGGGACAACTACCAGCCGATAGTTCCTCGACAGTAACACTCTGTTTAATTAAAGTGCCTATGAAGTAAAAAATAATTGCAGCTTATTTGAAAGGCCTTTCAAAGTATAGAAGAATGGTGTTTTTCTTTTAAGAATATCTTTTTTCGTTTTAGAGATACGTTTCTGTGAGTAAAGTGATAACGTCATAGGTGGTTTCACTAAAACAGTACAACACTCAATCAAGAATATCTCTAGAAATATTAAAGCGGTGTTTTTCAAACTTGGCATCAAGACTGTACATCACGAAAAGAAGCAAAATGACGCCTGTCGTGTCATTGCCATGGCAACAGTTATGCCGCTGGTCCTGTTTTAATTAAGACTAAAATTCCCGATTTTATCCTAAACAAGGATCATCCACTCACAACAATCTAATGGGGAGAGTTAAGACAGTATGGGAACCATGTGTGTGTCGAGCTAGACCCTCTGTCCCACTTTAAAAGATTGCAAATGGGGATATTTGGTTTTTCACAGAAAGAGACTGGAGCCAAGGGTGTTGCCGTGGCAACGACGCAGTAGGTGTCATTCTGTTTCTTTTGTGGCGTACGTTTCTGGTGCCAAGTTTGAAGAACACTGCTCCAATATTTCTAGAGATATTCTTGATTGAGTGGGCTCCTGGTGTTGTACTGTTTTAGTGAAACCACCTATAAACGTCATCACTTTCCTCATTTGCATAATACAAACACGTAAATATCTCTAAAAAGAAAAAAGATATTCTCAAAAGGAAAACGCCATTCTTCTTTACTTTGAAAAGCCTTTCAAATAAGCAGCAATTATTTTTTACTTCATGGGCACTTTAAATAGAAACGCGATACATGTTTCTGTTTCTCAAGTATTAAAGGTTATGAATTGTATGTATTTTATGCCAGGAGGTTTTTGCAAAATGAAAATTATTGCTCAAATAACTAGCTTAAAAAACCCAAAATTACTGATAAATGCTGAAGGTTATGAATCGAAGTTCGATTTCTTTGCATCCACGGCCCAACGCACTATTGGCATGACTACCCATCATGTTGATGACTATGCCTCAATTATAAATTTGATTGAATCACTCCCTGCAAGCGTTAATGATGGTTTTCAAATCAGGGCCATGTTTCTCGAAAGCCTCGGAAACCTTTCGGGCCCGAAGAGCCACAGTAATATCTCCAACCTTAGGATTACAGCGAGCTGTTTTATTCACATATTCTAAATACGAACAGAGGGTCTCTTCATACAAGATGCTTCAGGCGCATTCACTCAGTCTCCGTTTTTAGATACAGACGTAAAAATGGCTTTACAGGCCCGAAAAGTTGCCGGGGCTTTCGAGAAACAGGCCCCAAGACCATTATTCAAGGAGATCATCCATGAGTTGCACAACATTCGATCAGACAGTTCAACTGGTCCTGATAACATCCCTGCGAACATGATTAAAATGGTCGCAGATTATCTGGGGTGTCGACCTCATCAAGCACACGGTACCTGGACGCTACGCCACTCTATCAATACTCAGTAAGAAAACTGTAATATCTCGCAGCTTAAAAAGTAACTAGTAGAAAAATGGATTTTGCCAAAACTAGACTATGCCGACTTGGTTTGTTACCCGTGCTTAACCACAATTTTTACTACACCGTTTTTGCTACCGCAAGTTTTGTACTTGGTCACTATGTTAAGAACTTTCGGGAAGTACTTAAAATCGGATGGCTTTCAATTAATGAAAGAAAAGATTTCAACCTCCTGAAATAATGTTTTAAAGCTTTCCATAGCACTTAGGCTTGGCCACATTATCTAAAAATAATGAAACAAGAATGTGGAAAGAAACTGCGCTCAAGCAGTTCCATAAAATTAGTGGTCCCGACTGAAAACGGCACTTTCTAAGATAATGCGTAGAAGCTATTTAACGCCGATTTTCCAGAATTTATTAGAACTGTAAAAATACAAAACTTTTTTTAAGACTTTCAAGGAAGTTTTTATGCGATATAGTACCGTCACGGTGATAAGTTAATTTTACTGTAATTTCAATACTCCCCCCCCCCCCCTATTTTCACATATCACTCTAAATATTTTAATTGTAAATAACGTACTTTATTTTTTATTGTAAATAATGTAATTGAAAAGAGAAGATCCACCTCGTGGATCTGTTAAATAAACCATTATTATTATTTTTATGAAGATGATGATTATGATGTTAATTAGTTGGAAAGATATCTTTTCCCTGCATTTCTAACAACCCAGATTGAATATAATAGTCCATTGTACAGTCAGAACCTCGCTCTCCATAGACCATCGATAACATCCTTAATTAATTCTAAACTCAAGTCTCTCGATGTTATTGATGTCC
>JAHPZR010052925.1:0-7500 GCA_019787425.1 Platygyra sinensis
CTCATTGCTCGTAAATTATCGGGATTTACCTGCACTCGTTCACTAACAATGAACTCGAAATTTTCAATACCGCACTGGGCGGCCTTGTGAGGTATTGAAATTTCTCGTTCATTGTTAGTGAACGAGTGCAGGTAAATCCCGATAATTCACTTGCTGAGTGCGTTAACCTGTAACTACAAACTAAATAGTCATTTTTCATTGATGTTTAAATGAAAATCGTTGTAAAACATGCAATGTGACATATGGCGCGTTTCCAGGGTCAAATTTAAAAACTAACTTATCCACCTTTTTTATTACCTACTAAGTAATATGTTACTGATTTCCTGTCTTTGAAATTAGACAGTGAACATCTCTTTTGACTTGCGAAAACAATACATTCTGCGTTTCGTCTTTCTTTAAAACGAGGAACAGGGAATCGGGAAATGACAATGGGGAACGGGGAACCGGGAATTTTTAAAACGCGGAATCTTTAAAAGCGGGAATCTTTAAAACGGGGAATCTTTAAAATGGGGAATAGCCCTGCGTTTCCTGAATACTAAGATCATAGCATCCAGCATGCGTCTTAGTATCTTTTTTACCCAGTGATTTTTGACTTTATATTAAAGTAAAGATACTGGATAGTGGTCTGGTATCTTCACGACAAAGTTAATCTCCAGTAAGCAATAACCCTACCATCTTATAGCGTCGCAGCAGTCTCTGTTTTGTGATCAAGCAAACCAACTGCATCCTTACAAAAGACAGACTTGGCAGTCTCTCAAAAATCTGTCAACATCGAGAACAAAAACCATGAAGACCACAATATGGAACTGGACTGAGGAACCGTCAGGATAAGACTTGCTAAATTCAGAGCTAGAAGACAACGCTTCATTTGCCTGAACTAAAAATCACGCAATATTGTACCATACACTTAACAGGCAGAGCAATTGTATCGTAGACAAGCGCATGATCATCTATACAGTCCAACATCTATGATTAAGCGGCGAATTTTCCAAAGTCCAGATTTATTTGTCAGTAAACTGCTGTATTTGATACCTCTATTCAACCTCCATTAAGCGGTCGCGGTCACCTTTTTGCTGTCGTAAGTGTATTATTATTTCTTTTTGAGAATATAGAGCACCTTATTGGTTTTCTGCACTACTAGTAATTACAACAACTATCATTTATATCACCTAACATTAACATTTCTCGTTATGTATGACTTATCTAATTACTTAAAAGGTTTTGCACTTTTGCGAGGGGCATTTTTTCATATCTAATGAGTAAAGCTCTCTATTCTGTATTTAAATAAAACGTTATTAACAAAGACGGAAAGGTAGATAGCTTGGTTATGCATCTTACTGGAGTATATGTAGTACTTCATAAAAAGGATTGTGTAATTACATTTCTTTAATATCATCGCGCAGAATGCTTATTGTTCTCGGGACATTTACTTGCAGTTCTAAGGTCTGTCATATTGCCTAGTATTATTCAAATTAACGCTAAGAGCCGAGTCTCATTGGTTAAGATTAACGCGCGTTTTTTCCCGTAGGGAGTATGACCTTGCTCATTGACTTGAAGAAGGAGGAGCATCAAAACAATGAACTTTTCTTTCGTATATTGTTTTCGCTTTTGTTTGGCCTATTCGCACCTCAAAAGTAAATTTACCGCGTCTCGCGGTAAAAAAGGGAGGGAAAACAAAAACTGGTTATAAAAATTTATTATTGATCCGTATAAAAGAAAGCTGAAATCGTGTGACCGTTTGCTTTTTTGCACCAGAAGGAACTGATTCAAAGAAAACTAACAAATGGAGTTGTATTATATTCAAAGAATTGACGGCGATTGGCGCGTTTCGATTCTACGGCATTCTTTTGACATATCGTGTTGGTTATAAAATGTCAGTTTCATTTAGTAAGCAACATTTTATTCGAGCTGCCGCTCCTGAAAAGATGGAGAAACGTTGTCGTCCACCTTAAGGCTATTATAAGAATCTTAAAACTTTTGTGGTATCCTGAGCCAGAATGTGTGACCGAAAGCCTGAAGTCCTTGGAGTCTATGATGCTGAAACTTCGAATGCTCGTGGTAATGGCGTGACCAACACGATCGCGTGCGGATTCCTCCAGCTTGTATCCAATATAATACGCGAGATGCTTGCTTGGAGAACGTCAAAGGCAATGCTGGGCTGTTCGCGGACTTCTCGCCAATGTCAAAGTGCCTCTCCTTTTATTTGAAGACGAAATTTTGGATCACAGGAGTTGACATAAGGACAGACCATATTAATTAGAAGTGGATGGATCGGGGATTCAATGAGCTCTGACAAAAGCTCCCGATCCAGCGCACTTCTGTTTTCCTTGTTCATCGTAAATGCGCGCGTTAACAGTTGTCAAGCTGTCGTTCTATGAGTTTTAAAGTTGGCGGGCGATTGATCAGTGATTAGCAGTTAACGACTGAGTGATTTTTTTTAAAAGATATGATACTTTTTTGACAGCCATTGTTATGCAGTCATGTGCTTCAAACAATGGCTCACTAAGCAAAGACGCGCCATATTTGAACCCACTTCCAACTCGCAATTTTAAATGTCAGTTTGATAGTCATTATCTTGCTTCGATTTATTAAGTAAAGACGGGATCAGTTAAGAAAAACGTCAAACTTTTATTTCCCGTTGCTAACTTTTTTAAAGCCCGTCTCACTTACTTAAAAATCGCTTTTCACTTCGTATCGGGAACATGTTCCCCTCCGAAAAAGCCGATTTTTTCCAATTTTCGAACACAGAAAGATAGTCCAAAAACATCACAAAACTTCCTGTTTTTTGGTTGCAATTGTAGATATAGCATTCCTCAGGAAAAGCCCGTTGCTTAAAACATTAATTGGAACTTAAGAAAGTCAGGAAATCGAGTTTTATCAATGCCCTGTAGGCAAATTAGGGTCTTTTCTCTCTTATTCTTGGCCATTCAAACTGCATTCGTATTCAAATTTTGCCGCTTTGGTGCTCAAAAATAAGTAATGATGTCTGGCTATTCTACGCGATGTTCCGGCTTTTCCGGCTTTTCATATGGGCCCGATATGATACCAGAGTTTCTCTTCAGTAGTTGGAGCAAATTTTGAGTTGTTGGCCGCGTTAAACCAATCAGTTACATTGTTTACGAAAATCTTTACAAAGCGACAGTTAAGAAAGGTGTCCTCAATTGAACCTTTCTCACTGCAGTAGAGACATTAATCATCAGCTTTAATACCATTTCGATGAAGCCCTTTTTTCATAACTACAATCCTATGAATTAATTTAAACTGGAATTCTTTCAATTTTGTCTCCTTGCAGATGTTCTTTAGGGAGGTGATTTTTTTTCCAGGCATTCTCATCTAGTCTTGTTATGTTGTTCCAATCGATTGAGCCAGTCAGGTGGACCGTATGAATTTTCCGGTTTAGTAAAGCGTAGAAGTCTCTAGTTTCAGTGTTATCTAGATGTATTAGAGTAGAGTCGTCTAGTGTATTATAAATATGGTTTTTAATGGTGTGGCCAAATTATCTTTCCAAGCGAATTGGTGACCGGAGATGATATAAGGTGGTAACTGATGACAACAAGAAAACAAGAACTGCAATTTAAGGGGACACAATCAGCTTTGGCACCACGCTGAACTGGACACTAGTTTTGTCATTTCGAAAAAAGTCACCCCAACCTAAAATCAAAGTTCATCTCTGATCTGGTGATATTTAAATTGATGACGTCATAAGTGGTACAAAGAGCACGACCACGTGTATATCCGCCGTTGGCACTCAAAAGGTAACTCGCATTTAATTTTCATATTATTGTTATTATGTACTTACTTTTATTTTATTTTATTTCTGTTTTTATCATGCGTTTTACACATGAGCCTCTGGCTCGGATACTGAGGGAAACCTCCATCCCACGCTATGTCTTTAATAAATGGATTGAATGCCACTACATAAAAGTGGGCGGTTTCACGATTTCTAGACCAAACAGGACTGGATGGCGGGAAGCACAATTTGGCAGGAATGCGGGATCTGAGAACCCTATTGTGGATTTTCAGCATACTGTGAATGGGGACAGATTAAAAGATAAAAAGAAGAATCGTTGTGTGGAATCTGAGAAAAACTCTCGCTGCACTGAGTAATAAATCAAAGTAACTGGACTAGGAATGGCGAAAAAAACTCTCACCGGTAAGGATATGGGCTTGTACTTGAAGCAATCTTTGCAGCTTAAACCCGATCAGCAACTGTTAACGAGTTCTGATGCGGTTTGCCCAAGTCGTTTAAAACTTGAAATCAATATTGCTGACGAGCAAAACTGAACTTGGTGTAGTCTGTCACGTGTACTTGCGACATAATGATCCGCATGAAACACTAGCAAAACTTTTGGAAGCGGAAAGAGCTTACTTCGTCTTAACCTGAGACTCAGTGTGTTTTAGGGTATCGCACTGAAATTAAATTAGCTCCGCCTAAAGATTCTCACAACACCGAACAAAACTAGTGAGACAATCCCAGATAGTGCAGACTGCAATGTATAACTCTGGCATGGTAGTCACACATTTCCTCACTGTCCTGTCCAGTTCACTCCCGGTTTTTATTATTCTACTACTACTGCCATATAAGGTCAATAGAACACGCAAAATAAGCCAGCGTATTTCACTGTAGACTAGCGTATTACACTGTTCTAAAGGAAACCGAGAAAGAATAAAATGGTCAGATTGGACGAACAAAATGAAGACCTCTTTACACTTTATTATTATTATTATTATTATTATTATTATTATTATTATTATTATTATTATTATTATTTTATTTCAAAGTACTTTCTTGCAAGAACGAGAGCGGCGGATCGGATAGAAATACGGTTAGTACAAACTACAGACTGCAGACTGCTCACTGGGTACAAAATGCAGACTAGGTACAAAATGCAGACTGAGTAAAAAGTTTTAAATACGTGATTAATAGGCCTTTTGCAACAAACGATCACATGGTACAAAATCCGCCATGCTGGAGGACAAGCTCATTATTATTCCCGCACTGGGACTTTGAAACAAAGAGACTTCAACCAGTCAAGCATGACTGGTCTTTGTTTTAATGTCCCACTACGGGAATAATAATGAGCTTGCCCTCCAGCATGGCGGATTTTGTACCATGTAATCGTTTGTTGCAAAAGGCCTATTAAATGTTATTTTCAGTGAGACATGTCCGATGTCTGTACATAGGAGAGTAGTCTAATCTCTTGAAAACATTTGGTGTCTAGATATTTGTTTACTCTTGTGACGGGTTAATATTTCACATATGTTTGGTCTGTTTAGTGCCTACCGAAATGTTATATGTCTTATATATGTGAACATCAGTGTTTTTACAGACCTTTACACCCTTGAACATTGAAAATGTATCAAGTTGGAGTTTTAAATACGTGATTTAATGTCATTACTTTTGAGAGATTCTCAGTTTGGTTTTTGCGCGTATGGCATGCACGCATCATGTGCCAGACTTGTGCTTACAGATCCCATGAGTTCAAGTCCAAGACTAACATTACGAGTCAAAATTATGTGCTTTTTCTTTTTACGGATTGTGGGCATCACTCGCTGACGATCAAGAGTTTTGTTAGAGGTGCAAAATCGACTTTTTTCCTTCCTCGAATTCCATTCTACATCTATCTACTGCCACAAGATCTAGTAGAAGCCTCAGACGGTAAGCCACTCTTCTATGTTCCTTTATTCTTTTTTTTTCTTTTTCACTTTTTCATCTACAGAACTTACTTTCAGCGCCGTGAGACGTTTGCATACTAATAGCGTTGCTTGGTTGGCGAAGAGGACTTTAGTAAATATATCGTTCGTAGACTTTATATATTCCACTCCCACTCTCTCGGAATTTCCTGAATAAAAAAGCTGATTGGTCAGTTAATTGCCATGCATATTCCCACCTCTTTGAGCTCTCCTGAATAGGAAGGCGAATCTTAAAAATTAACAAAGCACAGAGCACTCTGAATTATGTCATATATTTTATTGCGCATAAGTCGGAATTTAACCGTTTGAGTGATCTTCACAACAATAGGCTAGTTTCGAATTGTGCAGAAACAAAAGAACAGAGTCGAGGTTCAGGGGAATAATTAGCATTTTGTATTGTTCATAACAAAGGAAAATGCAAATTATTCCCCTGAACCTCGACTCTGTTCTTTTGTTTCTGCACAATTCGAAACTAGCCTATTCAGATCAATGGTAAATCTTGGACCAGCGGTAAGACATTGATATTCAGGAGAAAAGTCGCCAAACAAATGACGAGAACGATGTACGTGCGTTTTTTGAATTCTTCGTACATTTCTGACCTGTCCTCAACAAACAACGACCAAAATGATCAAACTCTGCGTTGTCTGGAGAACGTTAACCGCGAGGGCGAATTTTTTAAAATTTTTATCATTTCGAATGTGTCCTAGATTGAGTTTCTCCGTTGATAGCTTTGACAATGATAAACAAACTGAATGAAATCAGGTAAACTGTAAAGAAAGGACTACTTAAGCTTGCACAAACAGTAGCGAAGTGAAGCCGGATCTTTGTGAAGATCAGGATCAGCATGGTTCAATAAAGTATAAATCTAAATGAAAGGCTGATCGAACAGCTAATTAAGGTAAATTTTATGGCACCGGTCTCCTTTTTCGCAAGGGCAAGACACTTGAACCCTCTGAGATGAACAGGCGTGACGAAATTTAATCCGTTTAGTTCTACATTTTTATAACCAACTTGTAACCGTCACTTTTACAACTTTTTAATTTTTATCAACTAATTATGTCACAAATTTTCCTTGTATCATTTGTAAATATTGTAACCGTTTGTTTCCACTTTTAGTTAGCTTCAGTGTGTAGCCCCTGAAGAAGGTTAGTTCTGCCTAAACGAAACATTGGGCATTAAAATTTACCTTAGCTGTTCGATCAGCCTTTCATTTAGATTTAAACTGAATGAGTTTAGGGTACCGCGAGATTCGTAGGAAAAATATAAACTTATTTTTTAGTTGACGTTGTCATCGGCTTATTAGGCTCCCTATATGGAGGGCAGTAGCATGACTTCGAGCTATCTTTCAAAGAAAGAACTAAGAATTTTCAAAATAAGTGAATAAATTTCGAGATGTTTGCTGTAGCTACATATAACGTACAGTGACAAAAAAAAAGACTCCAAGATTTAGTCCTGTTTAGAGTAGTTCATCGGGGTAAAGTCCATTGATAAGGGGCCAGTGTTTTGTTCGTCACCCGTAATATAGCACGACGTCTATCACCTGTGAAAACTCTGCTGTACGAGTGATACGCACGCATGATGGTCGAGTCAAAAGCTTGTGTTTCCTATTCTTTTAACGGCTCAATCCTGTGATCAATTTTGCTTGCGTCAAGCATGTATAATTTCTTTGGCGGAGTTTCGCTGAGGAATTATAACCTTCTTTAAGTGTTATGAAAACAGCATTATGATCAGACAATTTACAAATAGAAAAGACACCATGAGATAGTGATCAAAACTAGAGTATAAATAAAGGATATGCATGTGAGT
>JAHPZR010052926.1:0-10000 GCA_019787425.1 Platygyra sinensis
CTAACCGGCGTCAGAATGGCTTGCAAATTGGCACAAGAGAAAACTACGTGACAAATTTGTGGTAGGAAAACTTTATTTCAAATTCGATAGTTATTTACACAATTTTTATGATGTGTTGTAACTATACTTTTCTTCTTATACTAATTTTATGTAAATAGTGTGAAATATACATGAACCTGAACCCGACTTCACCATGCAATTCTCTGTATACACAAGCTGTCCCATACACCACGTACGCCGGGTCGCATTTTGAGCTTGGGATGCCTGTGTGAAAAACCAGCCTCATTTATAGATTATAAGCCGAAGGCCAACACACGTGGTTATATTTTCGTACAAAAAGAAGTCTGTGACGCTGGAGAATTAAGCCTTTGAAGTACACTCCTGCTTAAAGCAAGGAGCACCAAATTAAGGTAATTTTTGGTCTCTTTCCGTCCAACCCGCGAACAGGCTCCCGTCGGCTCGCTGCTCGCTCGTCGGCTCGCTTCGCTTGCCAATTTTTTTTTTCCATCCTCTACAGGAACATGTTTGCACACTATTTCTGTCAAGTTGTTGATTGTAGCAGATTGTAGCGAGTGAAGCTAGTCGACAGCTGCGGAAAATCGTTCTCCTTTGTAGCAGGCAATCTAAGAGTAATTAATATACGGTTTATTAAAATGCTTTAGGATCGCCAGAAAGCCCGGCATAGTCCATCGAACGTTCGGAAATCGAACTCAGTTACGTCTGCCCTTATGTAGCAATACTTGGCTTCACACTAGAGCTAGTAAGTATAATCTAAGTGCACTTGGAACCTACTTTGAGTGTGAAGGGGTAAATTGTACTTACTTAGACTTTGCTTAGTGGCCACGGAAAGTTCAAACGTTGTAGAGTATGGTCTACAATAGACAAATCACTCACGGACGTTTTTATTCGCGCAAAACTTCCTTCAATCACGCCGCAATTATAAAAACTTGTAAACAAAGAAGCACTTCCAAAAGGTTTGTTTCAAAACCAGAAGGAAATTTACATATGGTCTTCTGCTAGCAACACGCTCAGCCTGCGTTAGCGCATCAGTCTCTTTCCACAGCTTTCCACAGCCCAACTGAGCCAATAACACTAGCCCCTGATCATTTACTAACCGCTCCTTCGATTTCACTTCGAATCTTTTAGCTGATCATTTATAGCGAACGCTAATAGAAGCTGAGGACTCGTAGACTTTATTTACATGTAAACACTGAAAGCGATCTGAAGCGTTGCTACAATAGCGAAGCGCGCGAGTGACGTCATGACTCAGACAAGACTCAGACAAACAAACTGGAATGGTGGATGATTTTGAAGATTTCTTTAAGAGCAAAAGCCGGTGTTCCTAAAACACTTGTGAAACAAAAATTTCGCTTACATTCCCTGTATTTCCCTCAGAACAAGCTCATGTCGACTGAGTCTCGCGGGGAATTCAGTGATTTGCATTCTATTTTTAGACTTCGCGCGTTCGCTATTCTGATGAACGGACCGATGAACAACATGCTTGAATTTCATTTTCAGAGGCAGCCTAAAACCATCGCTTTTCATATCATCCGACAAAAATGGTCTTCTGCAAATTGCAAACCAACAGCTCTTTTAAGTTTCAACCAGGTCATTTCTTTGCGCTCGAGCAACTCTGTTGAACATTAGACGAGTCACACGGGAATGTATTTTTTATGTCGCATCCTGTCACGGTTAGCTCTAGAGCAATTTCTTTACTGAAAACCTCGTTGTTGAGCCATTAAAGAGAAATTCAAAAGATGTCGTTTGTTCCTTTGTGTTGCTGATATGTTATCTTTTGCAACAAAGCAACTACATGCACTATTTTTTTACGATCTTGCTGCTGGGCAATCTGTTATGCACGACTGACTTTCTACGAAAATGCTTCCTGAATCCAGTAATCAAGCGTGAAACCAAGTTTTCTTAATTGTGACTTGAGATTTTCAGATGCGCTTGAGTCAAGTGCTTACTTGACTAACTTAGTTTCTAGTGTGAAGCTGAGTAATATTTAATCCTTGTTGATTATATTTGATTTAAACATACTTACTTTTAAATTTAAACTTTTTAATATTTATTTAAATTTAAAACATATTTCTATTTAAACTTATTTAAATCTATTCGATACTAGGAGCATTTACCATTTGAACGGAATATTATTTTCGGTGGTTTTTTCTTGACAAATGTAACTGCACTTTTTTACCAGTAAGGAAACAAAATAGATTGAACCGTATCATTTGATCGGAAATTTCGCATGCCGGTGGGCCGGGGTCTGGGTACATATCATGTCGACAAGACACATGGCGGCTGAACTTCCTATCGTGCGAGACGTTTTATCAGACGACTTGGAAAACCCTTTTTTTCTGGAGAAGAAGGCGACAATTTCTTCTTTTGGCTGCTGCAGCATCCACATTTCGTCAGGGAAACCAGCAATCAACATCCACATTATTGTTTTCACTCGATGTAGCTCGGATCAGGCGGAAGCGCGCTGGAAGCCCGAATCATGCAAGTAAAAGCAAAACACAAGTACCAACCACAAGACTTGTTTCGTTTTCACCTGCAGGGTTGGCAGTTGTGTTCTAAAACGTCCGCCAACACTACCGACGATCAAAAACACACACTGTAACGATAAACGTTTTGGAAATCTGCCGCCATCTTTCAGATCTTTAATATAGCATTCTTTCTCTGAAGTGTTACCGTTAAGGAGCCTGGCACTGTAAGAGTGGACAAATAATACAGAAATTTCCAGGAATTCCGGTGAAAGCGAGAAACAGGAAATACCTCGAAAGGTATTACCTTTTTTCCGAAAACTTTCCACCGGGATGAACCGTTTCATTTGAATTCTCCCCGGAATTACCGAAAATTCCATTCAAATAGTAAGTGCTCTAGTTCATTTTTTTATTCAACCTTTTTACCCATTTAAATTTAAACTTTTAAAATGTCTTTTAAACCTTAGTGCAATGTTTCGTTAATTTGCTTAAGTTTGATTTAATCCTTTTTATTCATTTAAATTTAAACTTTTAAGGTTCAAGGATCATTTATTTCACACTATTTCCATAAAATTAACATAGGAAGAAAAGACTTTCATTGATCGTGGTAAACAGTGTCACTTCTGAACGACTGGCATTTACAGCAGGGTTCGAAGCAGTGGTGGAGGACGAAGAGCAAAGCCTGGATCCTTCGCTTAGTAGTTCGGACACTCTACTTTGGTGCCTTCGTGCATATTTACTGAAGAATACATCTAAACAAAAATGGCCGCCGATGATGAATACGCGTGATCATGGCCGAGCTCGCCCCAGGAAGATTAAATAAAATTTCGCAGTTTATTGCAAGATTACATAATATTTTGAAAGTTTAAAAATTTAAATGAATAACAAGGATTAAATCAAACTTAAGTAAATTAACAAAACATTGCAATAAGGTTTAAAAGAGATTTTAAAAGTTTAAATTTAAATGGATAAAAAGGTTGAATAAAAAATGAACTAGTATCGAATAGATTTATTTAAACAGAAATATGTTTTACGGTGGGTTTTCTCAAAACTTTTGACAAACTGTTTCCGAAGCTCGCTACGAACTTGACAATTTCATTACGTAGTTGTCAATGAAATCGTGAACGTGAATTTCACACCGAATTTCGTTGGGAAGTTGCGAAGTTCCTCGCGAGCGAAGTTCGCGTCATTCGGTGAAGTTGTTTCGATAATATAACTACAAATGAATTTAAACAAAGTGAAAAAAATTCCTCAACCAAGCAAGGCTTATTTTATGATGTTTACTTCTGAAATGTAAATTATTTGAGAGGTACAGAGGGACTCCACATCACAGATGGATGGCGCGACTAGCATCTTGTTTACAATTTTAATGTAAATACAAAAGTTCATCAACACGACATTGAATTGTTCTGTTTTTTCACGCTATTTCTAGGAGGATGTATATCCTGAAAAAGGGTTTTTTTAATCTCTGATAGGTTTAAATGTAAAATACTTTTAAACCGGTATGCGTGGAAGTTCTACATGATCTGAACTGCTACCCGAGAACAAAACAACACGACAGAAATGCATTCTATATTTTTAGGTAGGTGTCGGATGACATCTGGGAAAATTCAGTTGCAACGTTTTATAACCCATTTTAAAACCAGTAATTCCTAATCGACGTAACCACAACGTTAAAGGAAATTCCGAGACAATTTCACCGAATGACGCGAAATTCTCCCGCAATGAACTTGTTGACTTCCCAACGAAGTTCGGCAATTTTTTTTTTACCCGAAACATAAAAACGGGCAGCGTCTTTGAAGACCTTTGAAGGCTTTTAAGCGACTAGTGATGAAACACGATTTTGTATAGATTTTTTTAAGTTCACTAATGGTTAAATATTTTCTATCTTGTAATACCTTAGTGTTTATTAGAATTAGAAGTATATAGTTTTTTTAGTTTTTTCTCAGGCCACAAGTTTTTGGACTGCAAGTGTTTGTTGTAATTGGTCAATTTATAATATTATAGAGTGTGTGCAAGGTGACGTCATCAAATTCTCAACTCTAAACTAAAGAGCCACTAAAGGTTTTATCCTCATCAGACATAAGAGGCACTAAATTTATACCTGTTTACAACTTTCCAGCTCGACAGCGTCCTTCGTTTGGAAACCAGCGCATTTTGAATTTCGAAGTTATCGCCATGCGTGATATAAAGCTAAGATAACGTTTATCGAAAAATATACACTTATCTCGTGATTATCATGCATTTTAAGAGTTTAAGTATTAGGAAATGTGTTTGTGTAAATGTTCAGATGTTCACACTATTTACCGTCCGCCATATTGGAGGACCAAGCCTATCTGAACAACAGCCTCATAGCTGAATGGGCCACCCTCTTTTTAAATGAAGTTCACGTTGCTTACTGACTAACTCAATTCGATTGAGTTCCGGCGATTGGGTTTGATTGACTATGCCGGGCCCATAGAGAACAAATGAGGTGAAATGCAAACTTGAATGCATCTTTTTTTTCAGTAAAGTAGAGTTAAAAGCTAAGCTACAGAAGAGCCTATGCATAGAAGGCTGATCCCAGTGGTGATTGAATTACAATAGTATAGTGGACTAGCTGCCAAATATGTTTTATTGTAATTACTTGATCTGTTATGTTAGAATGAAAGCTCTGCAGGATTACTGGAAACATGCACTGTTTCTTGGATGTTTGGGGACATTTTTTATAGTCATCCCTGTTTTAATCCATCGTGGAATACATGGGACATATGGAATAGGATTCCACGGACTGAGCCTCGTCTGTTTAGGATTGCTTCCTTTTGTCGTGCTGTTTGTTTTACGCCAAAGTCAAGTAAAACTTTGGTGGTGTCTGTCAAGCACTGTATCTCTGTTACTTTCAACATGTTTAGTGTTATACTATCTTACTAGTAATGGCCTTTGGTGCGCGCAGCATCCAAAAGTGACTCGAGAATTGTGTGCAAAACTTGTTCAGTTTGCGTCGTTTGCGACATCTTCAAACGTGACTTCGTGGTGGTTAACTCTGGGCGACCTGTTAGCAGTGCAACGCGGCCGTGACATGCCAATCCCATGGGAACACGACATTGATGTTTGTGTCACAGCTGATCAATTTCCAGTGTTTGAAGAAGCCCTTAGGTTGCATGCTGGTCATTTCCAACCTGAGGCAGAGTGTCTTAAGCAAGGGCACTGGTATTTACCGATCGACATGTTGAAACATGGGTTGACAACTAGAGAAGCCGAAGGTGTAAATGTCGACGTGTGGACTTGCCCACAACTTTCTGGAAACATAACGCGTGTGTTATATTGTAATGGCTTAATGAATGTCCCTGGCTCTCTGGAGGATAGACATGCTATATTGACGAAACATTATGAAAATTACTCTGTCGTCAAATACGCACACCACGATTTAATGTGCAGAATTTGGAATGGCTGAACATGCGCCATTTATTGTTTATTAAGTGTCTTTGTTTGCCTCTAAACGTATTATTAAAGTGTAAATCTGAGATTCTTTGTGCGTTTTTGGAATTTTTTCTGTCAACTTTATTTGTTGTACTTCATGAAAGATCTTCACAGTTAGTACTGAGATAGTTTGAGTGATGGCGTAGCTTCAGCACGTCAGGCGTGCCAGCGAAGCACCATGGGTAAGGAAAATTGGTAAACTCCAAGCCGAGAAAATTTGGTTATGACGTCACCGTACGAGCAAGCGAACGCCGTCCGTACAGACTCTGGGGGAGGAGGAAGGGCGTCTCAAAATAATCCCAGCAGGGGAGCTTTGAAATGCCATCTTTCCTTGGCAGAGTTTAAGAAAAAAAAAACTCATTTCTATTTTTTATGTCAACAAACGATGTAGCGGTGGATCATCTAACGTTTTCAAGATAGATTTTAACTGAAGCAGAACGTGAAAGAAAACGGCAGAGCGCAAGAATGAACAGGCAAAGAAATAAAAGAAGTAGCGAAGAAGATCGCGCTAGAGCGGGCCAGGGCTAAAAAAATGATGCAAAACAGTACTGAACAGTGCCGCACACGAATTATAGCTAGTCAGCCGGCTTGTGATACCGAAAAATGCGACGCAGAGCGAACGAGGGCTATAGAAAGGAGATGAAATCTATGACTCGGAAGGCTGCAGAACGTCGCGCATCGAGATGTGCAGCCGTGCAAGCAAAGTCACATGACTTCATCAGGTGATCAACAAGAAAATTCAAACGTGTTTCACGGCGGTTTAGAGGAATTACCAAAAGGTAAACACAGCGGATTAAAAGTGGTTGATTCATCGATCGATCGAAAAGATTAGTTCACTTCAGTCTTTGCGACTTTGCTGTAAGTTTCTGCCTATAGGATTCATACCTAAATGAACTGCAACCCCGGGGAGGGGGGTACTCCCTATAATGGCCTATACGGGGAGGCTCCGCCCGAAAGGGGTACCTTTTTCAGGCTTCAGGCATATGAAAGGGTAGGTATTTCACAAGTTTGGGTATATAAAAGGGTAAGGAAATCACGGGTCACTTAGGTATTTACAATGGCCTTTAATTATAATATTTCGAATAGACGCCGCTTATCAGTCCGGGATCGTTATCATTTTTGATAACCTCGCCAAAACAAACCATAAACCAATCGTTGCACAGGATTTCGTTCACGTGACGTTATTTGGTAGCAACAGTGTCAGGCAACAGTGTATAATTCAATATGCCGGTCGACGAGGCGCTGCGATGAAAGGGGCTACCGTCACAACATCACAATGCAGCGTCATTGAATTAAATTTAGGTTTGCTTCATAATAGGTTATGGGATTATGGAATAAAAACAGAAATGTATGGAAGAAAACTGTCTTTGTCCAAAGTTACTGCGAATTTAATTTCGAGATAGACACCGTGTGCTATTTGTTCCGCGAGTAAAATGACACAACGAAGGTAGACAACAAATATTCTGTTCACAAAAGCGTTGTTTATTGACACTAATATGATAATAGCTTCCATTTTCCCTCAGGCTTCATTTTCTTGGTAGCTGGCGAAGCTGCTTGTTCAACAGTCTGTAGTAAATAAAAACGAAAAAATAACAGTAAATCTTGAAGAGCTGCAACTTAATTTCGTTTAGTTTGCATGATAACAAACAGTATAACTTGTAACAGTTAATTCAACAGCCAGGCTCGGCGTAGTAACACGTAAAATGCAAGTAGCTAACATGTTCACGGAATATTTGTTCCTCCAGAGCTAACATTTAGAGACCCTAAAACATATCTGGCAATACAAACGAGCCGAGAGAGAAGAAACCTGGCAAAAAACAGAGGTGTCAAACTCTACAATTTTCACGCTGATTGCAGCGGAAGCTAACCTGACATATGACCTATGTCCTTCCAAAACCACAGGATTTTTGCTTAGCGAAATATTCAAAGATCCCCAGATCGTACCATACAAAAGGGGCAGATCCTTAGAGATATACTAGTTCGAGCAAAATTTCCTAAAGCGGCTATTACACGCGGATAGGAGTTGCGTAGGCCTGTTACCCCATTGTTGTCACTCGCTGAATCCAACGATCAGCTTCATTACATTAATGACTGGTGTGCCAGAAAACTGACCTAGTTTGGCCGGCATTTCTTGAAAATATCTCAGGACCACGAATGTGTGGACATTGAATCTTGGACTCAAAAATATAGGCAACTTACCTTTTAATGCATTTGCCGATTGACCGTCTCAGGCGATAAAAATACCTCACGTACGTCAGGCAAACATTAGGCGGGGATGAATAAAATCGCTGTCCTCTTCAATGTCGATATCATGTCGTTCGAATTCAAGCTTGAATCAGTTTTCTTTAGGTCTTGCAGAAGTCCTTTTTGAATCGAAGGCGCAGTCTTGCCACAAAATCGACATAAATTTGCTGTTTTGATTCTATGGGTACCAGCAACCGCCATCTCAATACCTAGGAACACATCAATTACAGATGTAGATATGGCCGCCGTTACATTACATTACATTACATTACGAACAGCACATCGCAAATCAAAACAACCCCGTGCACTTTTTTCACAGATCGTGCACAACACTAAAAACAGATTAAATCCCAAGTATATAGCGTGAAGATTAACGACATATTTTTTGTGATTGTCGCAAAAATCTGCAAGCAACTTAAATCTAATGACAAAATGAAAAACATACCTGATCTGTATGCAAAATTGCAAGCGCTGTTTCACTTTACGAGTAGCATTTTACATCGTTTACGCTGGTCTTCAGCCGCCATCTTCAAAACACGCGAGGCTCTTCCTTTCTTGGTACTTATCGAATAGAGTTATGGGTAAAACACCCGAGCATAATCGAACAAATAACGAGCAAAGCGAAGTGAATACGAAAATTCCCAATTTTTGAAATGGCCGCCATTATATGACGTCACATGGTTATCAAAAATGATAACGATGCTTATGGCTGTATCAATTTATTTATTAAGCACTACATGAAAATGAGAACAAGACTTTGTAAAGTAGGTATGTGAAAGGGGTACCTTTTTTCAATAAGAGATATATAAAAGGGGTACCTTTTCCGCCAAAATGGTATATGAAAGGGTAAGGGGTTAGACCTCGGCGCGGAGCCTCCCCGTATTAAACTTTGTTAAGTACCCCCCTCCCCCGGGACTGCAACTTTTTTACGTAGAAACGTCCACGTTTTCCATAAAGGCTGGTTTTCACTAGCGCATAAGCATAAGCATAAGCCGACATACGCAGAAGCAGTGAAACGTTGATAATTAGCGCCTTTAATTGGGGAAATTTCCAACAAAAGTTGTTAATTATCAACATCTTACTGCGTCTGCGTATATCGACTTATGTCTATGCTTATGCGTTAGTGAGAACCAGCCTTAAAAGTTATCTAGTTACTTATGCGAGATCAGCTTATAAGTTAAGCTTATATCTTCAATAATAGGAGTCTCTCTGATGATCTGATTTGGAACCATACTGTGACTGAGAAATCTGATAAATTTTAAACAATAAGACTCGAGGCGTTGACGAATCTTTATATTCGCATATTGTAAACAAGTGAGCTTCGTTTTCGTATATCGATAACCTCACGTCTAAACGAAATAAAGCTGTATTAAATTTTGTAAATACTGCCAGGCGGGTTTTGAAGTTTTCTTTGTATTAGTAAGGACATCCGCTTTGTAACCTGCTATAATTTTTTCTTCTGTTTATAGTTGGAAGAAGAAAAACCAATGATTTCCTTTGTTTGCATCAAAACCTCTGAGTGTATTCAATTTTCTTCATGTAGCGAAGGCAAAATTTATGTACATAGTATAACTTGCTTATACTTTACTTATTAATTTTTGACATAATTTAATAACCAAATTTTAAAATTAATGCGGTCACCCAGTTGTTAACAATTCCTGTAGTTCAGAATCTTAGTGAAGGAAAAAAACATCAATTAAGGTGGCCGAACACAGTTTTCGCGCGCGCTTTTGCAGATGCAATTCAGCACGTGCACAAGGATTTCAAAAAAACAAACAAGCCGTCAATAGAGCGATCATTTTATTTACTCAATA
>JAHPZR010052928.1:0-2500 GCA_019787425.1 Platygyra sinensis
TGTCTGGTCTTTTTCAGTATAAATTATTAAATAATATCTTGTTTACCAATACCAAATTATTCAAAATTGGGTTAACTGAGTCAGAGAAATGTTCCTTTTGCACAATTTACAAAGAAGACTTATACCATCTCTTTTATGGCTGCTCCCATTCGCGCGCTTTTTGGAACAGATTTTGTAATTGGTGGACTAATGGGTGAAAATTTGAGGTTATCACTGAAAGATGTCATAGTTGGCATTTTAAATAGAAATAGAAACGATCTACTAAATTATTTGATAATTCTTGGTAAACTATGTATATAGGAGTGTAGAAGAAACAAATCACCCCCATAGTTTAATATCTTTCTAACGAAAGTACAGGCTAAGCAAGAGACTGAAAAACTTATTGTCTCAAAAAATAAGAAGCTTCGAGATTTTTGGAAAAGATGGGAACCATTATTATGATGCATATATAATTGGGTTTTTCGAACCCGTTGCAGTTTTTCTGTGACCTTGCGCGGAGAAAGTTTGTGGTTGGCTCATTCAAAATCTGTATTACCTATTTTTTTTTGTTTTGTTATTTCATTAACTAAGCTTTAAAACTTAATTGAAGTATTCGCATTGTGTCTGTGAGGTGCTGTGTTGTCTACCTCTCTGAATTTGTAACTCCCTTGCCTGGTGTAATTAGTGTAAGTATTCTTTTGATAGAGTGTGGGGTAAGCTAATTTAAAAAAAAAGACGTTGTAAGTAGGGTACGTATATATAGTTTGTACGGTTAGGTAATTTTTAGTCAATATTGTAAGTAGAGCAGATGTTATATAGTCTGTATTGGTAATTAGGGGTAGTACTGTAAGTAATGTATGCTTTGTTAGTATTGCAATAACTGTTAGTGTTGTACGTGCCAATAAAAAAAAAAGAAAAAGAAAAAAAAAGATCATTCCAGACGTAGCAAGGTAGATAATTTCAATTTGCATCGAAAACGCTCATTTATATATCAATAGACGGAAAATTCGCCACCAATTCGCCGATTTACCACATTTTAACAAAATAATCACGTGACATGCCACGTGGTCAAAATAATATGTTACGGCAGGACAGGACACCGAGTTTTATAATCAGGGTGAAAGTTCAGCTTGGTCAAACAAAATATACCTGTCCAACCATATTTCTACTCTAAATTCCTGACCCAGGCCTTAAGGTAATTCCTTAGTATTGCATTGCGCATCACTAAGCTCGATAACGGAATAAATTCTCCTTTTCTCTTAAACGAGCCCGGTGACCCCCGATTTTTTTTCCAGGTATTTGCTAAGAACAGTCTAATGAAGAACATATTTGAGGACGAAAAAAAGTTTGGTAGTAGAACATGTTTTTTTTTTTGGAAAATAGTTCCCAACTGGTGTATATTGGCCAAGGCAAGAACTTCAAGTTAACCACGGAACTGTCCGAAAAAGTGCCATATTCCCGCAACCAGGCAATCAGAAACGGCTTAAATGAAGCAATACTGCTTATGCCAATAAATGAAGCTTTACTTTCAAGACAAAACTTTGTGCCTTTCAAGTAACCAAGATTTAATTCTGTATGAAGGTGACTCGAACTTTTAACACGCAACCAGTAAAAATACCCCATTTTTAGAGCCTGCTGACGCGTAAACAAGCACGGTGACCCCATTTTTTTTAATATCATTTTTATTATGTTCATATCAAGAATGTTCATTACGCCAAGTTTCAAAAAAAGTTTGATAGTAAAACAATTTCGAGGGAATTACCTTAAACTGATTGAGTCATGATTGTAAACAAAATGCCCAATGCCAAGCCAGGGTGAAAAACACACCCTATTTCAGTCCAATGTTTATAAAATATACACCTTTTTCAGACATAAACAGCCCAAAAGCCATACCCTTTTGGGCAGCCCATACCTCTGATAGCCCATATAGCGGAGTAATCCCAACCCCTGCCCCTTTCGAGCCCAGAACACATGAATGCACCGTTTCTCTGACAGGAAATTTCCGCACCATATTTTACGGGTCACGTTTGGATCCTTTTGGCTTTAAAATAGATATATTTTTTTTGCGTTGAACGTCTCATTGAATCTTTCTATTTGTTATTCTTTTAACCATTTTTGGCAATGCGTGACAAAAATCATTTCAAGTGACTATTGCGTGACAGAGAAATTAGGTCCACTTCGGACGCTAATATTACCATTTCAGCATGCAACATGCTCGAGGATTGGAACAGCACGTGAGTATTTCGTTTTAGCAAGCAAGGGACTGACGCTTGCAGGCTTCACTACTTTTATGGATTGTTGTTTAAGAACAAGGGCTAGCAATGAGGTTAGGAATGAGGTGGATTATCTTGGAGGCATTGATTGAATGTCAGTGAGGAAGACTACTTTGTCGAACTCCACTCATCGCAATGGTTATCGTGTAGGATTCTGAATACGCCAGCACTAATATTTGAATGTAATGACAGAAGGTGAGCTAAACATGACTTTTTTACCATAGTTAAGTCCGAATACCGAGGAAATC
>JAHPZR010052928.1:12500-17500 GCA_019787425.1 Platygyra sinensis
AATTAATTAAGAGCTGCAAAGTACACGACAGTTATAATTGAGTGATAAACTGAATCCTATTGGTGTTTGGCCCCTTTCCCCTGTGGCTCCTGTCTCTATCAAGCCATACCTCAGGTAAGCCCTTATAACTTAAAATACCCTAATGAAGGAGTGATATACTACATATATTATTGATTATAAAGTTAAATAATTATTATTATAAATTCCTTTTAGGTTTGTTTACGAACATTGTAGCCAGATGGCCGGAAGTACCCACGATAGCTTTGTATTCAGGTCCTCCAGCATTTGCCATTTTTTTGAGGAAAATCATCATTCTTTAGATGATGGAATTCTTTTGGGGGACAGTGGTTATGCATGCCAGCCATTTAAGATGACACCCTACAGCAACCCCAGCACCCCTGCTGAAGCTGCCTACAATAATGCTCACTGCAAGACAAGGGTGAAAATTGAGCAAACCTTTGGTCAATGGAAGCGCCGATTTCATGTGCTGCATTCCGAAATTCGAATGGCACCGGAAAAAGTGTGCATAATTATTGGTGCATGCGCAATTTTTGCACAACATTGCCATTTTGCTAAAAGAGCCAATGGAGGATGGAGAGGTTGAGGATGAAATGAATGTTAATGAAGTATATTATGGTCCTGATCAAGGAAGGGCTGTGCGAAATCACATTTGTCGCACCTATTTTTAGCTAGACTGTACCATCATTTCACCATCATTTTTTTGTGCACCTCAAGGGACACTGTCACGATAAATTTGCTTAAAACTGTTATAAATGCACGGAATGGTCCCTACATTTATGTAGTGAGAACAGGAGCCATAATCGGGGACGGAGACCGTAAGCGCGCGCCATTTCTAAGTATTGGGGTTGGCGCCATGATATGGGACAATTTTTCTATTTTTAGAACAAATTGCGCCATCGCCTGCGGCACACGCGCGTACATTGCTGCGAGGATTTTCGCGGATGTCGCGCAGGGGAAATGGCGTCCGAAATTCCCGAAATCGTTTATGCTTTTGGATCCTTTTGGCCCATCACTCAACGCCTTCATGGCTGTTGGAATTTTGATTAAGTATTTCCGCCGTAAGTTGCTCCAGTCTGAGTGAAGACGGTGCCTAATTTAGGTATGTCCCGCTGCTTTTTATCTCTGACCAAGTTGAGTTACGCTGCTCCTTTTACGACAACTTCACATTACTCCAATCTAAATTTCACATATGAAGAAGATTAACAGCTTTTCCATAACACAGAAGAAAAAAGAACTAGTTGGATATAGCAGCGTTTAGGCCCAATAAGTGACAATAGGTTTATGTCCGTAGATGCTGCTTAGTTTTGTTTGTGTAAATTCAATAAATTGTCTGTTGTCGATGAGTAAGAGCGCCCGCCGATGCGTGTTTTGTACAGCTAGTAAAACATGACAAATTGGACTTCGCACTTTGGTGTGAAACGTATATCGAACTCATATAATATCTCTAATGTTTAAGGTTGATTAATGTTTGAGAACATATTAAAAGCTTAGCTGAAAATATGTGAAAACAGCAGAAATAATCAGAAAAGTTACGATGACGCTTGTAATCAAAACTCGAATAAAGATTTCGATTGAGTTAAAACTCCTTGTCTATTTTATTTTCGCAGCGAAAGAAAGAAGAAACACACATGATGTTAGTAGTCTTTTGGCGAACGTTAGTGAAAATTGTTGTAGTATCTCAGCACAAAAGACGACGAAACAAATCTTTTTCACGATTTTGCTTGACAATCTGAAAACACCGACTCGGACTTGAAAGTGCACGCGCTGCACTATGCAAATGAACTACTCGTACGCGTCAGACAAAAACTTTTGCAAACTAGCCAAACGAGCAGAAACAACAAGAAACTATCAAAAACAGGTTTTGGTTATGATTAAGCATTGTTTGGCAAGCTCACAAATTAACAGCTCGATACCGGAGTAAACAGTGTTCTTACAGAACTCTATAGAACAAACACAAAAGTTTACGCGTACAACTAGCCGGCGAGCGGATTTTATTCATTCACAGCGCGAAATTAAAGAAATTCTCGACCTTGAAAAACACACCTTTTCCATTAAATCAGAGCATAAACGTACATAGAAGAGCCCTGCTTCTTCTTCTCTGCCTTATTCCCTGCCATTGCTGTGAAAAATCGGCAAGAGGATCTCGCAACTCTCACAATTTCATCACACAACGTGACAACATCCACGCGAGAGGCCAAGACACGTGCGTGGATCAGCGCGGATATATGACGTCAGGATGGCGCAATTTGTTCTAAAAATAGAAAAATTGTCCCATATCATGGGTCCACGCGCATCCCAAGACTTACGGTCTCCGTCCCTGATTATGGCTCCTGGTGAGAACAATATCTTGAAGAACATCTGCAATGCAACATCATTTTTGTACAACTTCAATGATTTTCGAGCCAAACATGAACTTTTGAAAAACTGTCATCCTGGACGCATTTTTAAAAATCCATATTGCATTCTGTTTCCATCCCAACCATTGTTAGCCATCCTCACTTCCTAATGGGTCTAATGATTTGTCGAGTACTGCTCTACAAAATAAAACCATCTTGTTGAGTCTTCCAATGATTGATTATATATATTTTGGGATTTCCAAAATCCATACTCAAGATGGTGGCAGTGTCCATTAAGAAAACTGTGGTGTGTACAATAGTATTGCTATTATCTAAAATAAGAATGTTCTAAACTATTTGCTACATTTTAGCGCCTCCCACCTGATAATTATTGTGCAATTGGTAGTACAGTCCCTTTTAACAAGACCATTGGAAGCTAAGGCTGCGAGATGAAAATGAGAAGTCAAGAATCAGAAATAAAATAACTTTGACAATTAGTTCACAGTGATTGGCAGTCATGACAAAAGAGGGGATTGCAAATGTAAAAAGAAATAGAACTAAATGTGAAGGTACTTAATAAGCTTATTGTGTTTAAAAAATTTCATGCAAGTGACATTTTTTACTTAATTGATGATTCCTGTTAGGGAGGCTGAATAAATTTTGTGTATTTCATCATTACAGAACTATCATTTTAGGCTAAAAGATATTAGTTCAGTGTACTCTGTCCCCTCTGTTGACTGAGTTTAGTCCTAAAGATATAAACAAATGTCAAATATGCTTCTCAGCAAAGTGATCAATAATGATGATCTCTCTTAACATACCAAAACAACAAACCCTCTTACAGGTTTTGTGCTTGAAATTAGATTTTAACTTGAAAATGTAGCAAATAGTTTAGAACATTCTTATTTTAGATAATAGCAATACTATTGTACACACCACAGTTTTTCTTAATGGACACTGCCACCATCTTGAGTATGATTTTGGAAATCCCAAAATATATATAATCAATCATTGGAAGCTCAACAATAATGGTTTTATTTTGTAGAGCAGTACTCGACAAATCATTAGAACCCATTAGGAAGTGAGGATGGCTAACAATGGTGAGGATGGAAACAGAATGCAATATGGATTTTTAAAAATGCGTCAGGATGACAGTTTTTCAAAAGTTCATGTTTGGCTCGAAAATCATTGAAGTTGTACAAAAATGATGTTGCATTGCAGATGTTCTTCAAGATATTGGTTCTCACCAGGAGCCATAATCAGGGACGGAGACCGTAAGTCTTGGGATGCGCGTGGACCCATGATATGGGACAATTTTTCTATTTTTAGAACAAATTGCGCCATCCTGACGTCATATATCCGCGCTGATCCACGCACGTGTCTTGGCCTCTCGCGTGGATGTTGTCACGTTGTATGATGAAATTGTGAGAGTTGCGAGATCCTCTTGCCGATTTTTCACAGCAATGGCAGGGAATAAGGCAGAGAAGAAGAAGCAGGGCTCTTCTATGTACCTTTATGCTCTGATTTAATGGAAAAGGCGTGTTTTTCAAGGTCGAGAATTTCTTTAATTTCGCGCTGTGAATGAATAAAATCCGCTAGCCGGCTAGTTGTACGCGTAAACTTTTGTGTTTGTTCTATAGAGTTCTGTAAGAACACTGTTTACTCCGGTATCGAGCTGTTAATTTGTGAGCTTGCCAAACAATGCTTAATCATAACCAAAACCTGTTTTTGATAGTTTCTTGTTGTTTCTGCTCGTTTGGCTAGTTTGCAAAAGTTTTTGTCTGACGCGTACGAGTAGTTCATTTGCATAGTGCAGCGCGTGCACTTTCAAGTCCGAGTCGGTGTTTTCAGATTGTCAAGCAAAATCGTGAAAAAGATTTGTTTCGTCGTCTTTGTGCTGGATACTACAAAATTTCACTACGTCGCCAAAAGACTACTAACATCATGTGTGTTTCTTCTTTCTTTCGCTGCGAAAATAAAATAGACAAGGAGTTTTAACTCAATCGAAATCTTTATTCGAGTTTTGATTACAAGCGTCATCGTAACTTTTCTGATTATTTCTGCTGTTTTCACATATTTTCAGCTAAGCTTTTAATATGTTCTCAAAGATTAATCAACCTTAAACATTAGAGATATTATATGAGTTCGATATACGTTTCACACCAAAGTGCGAAGTCCAATTTGTCATGTTTTACTAGCTGTACAAAACACGCATCGGCGGGCGCTCTTACTCATCGACAACAGACAATTTATTGAATTTACACAAACAAAACTAAGCAGCATCTACGGACATAAACCTATTGTCACTTATTGGGCCTAAACGCTGCTATATCCAACTAGTTTTTTTTCTTCTGTGTTATGGAAAAGCTGTTAATCTTCTTCATATGTGAAATTTAGATTGGAGTAATGTGAAGTTGTCGTAAAAGGAGCAGCGTAACTCAACTTGGTCAGAGATAAAAAGCAGCGGGACATACCTAAATTAGGCACCGTCTTCACTCAGACTGGAGCAACTTACGGCGGAAATACTTAATCAAAATTCCAACAGCCATGAAGGCGTTGAGTGATGGGCCAAAAGGATCCAAAAGCATAAACGATTTCGGGAATTTCGGACGCCATTTCCCCTGCGCGACATCCGCGAAAATC
>JAHPZR010052928.1:30000-35813 GCA_019787425.1 Platygyra sinensis
AGCGTTTTCGATGCAAATTGAAATTATCTACCTTGCTACGTCTGGAATGATCTTTTTTTTTTCTTTTTCTTTTTTTTTTTATTGGCACGTACAACACTAACAGTTATTGCAATACTAACAAAGCATACATTACTTACAGTACTACCCCTAATTACCAATACAGACTATATAACATCTGCTCTACTTACAATATTGACTAAAAATTACCTAACCGTACAAACTATATAATACGTACCCTACTTACAACGTCTTTTTTTTTTAAATTAGCTTACCCCACACTCTATCAAAAGAATACTTACACTAATTACACCAGGCAAGGGAGTTACAAATTCAGAGAGGTAGACAACACAGCACCTCACAGACACAATGCGAATACTTCAATTAAGTTTTAAAGCTTAGTTAATGAAATAACAAAACAAAAAAAAATAGGTAATACAGATTTTGAATGAGCCAACCACAAACTTTCTCCGCGCAAGGTCACAGAAAAACTGCAACGGGTTCGAAAAACCCAATTATATATGCATCATAATAATGGTTCCCATCTTTTCCAAAAATCTCGAAGCTTCTTATTTTTTGAGACAATAAGTTTTTCAGTCTCTTGCTTAGCCTGTACTTTCGTTAGAAAGATATTAAACTATGGGGGTGATTTGTTTCTTCTACACTCCTATATACATAGTTTACCAAGAATTATCAAATAATTTAGTAGATCGTTTCTATTTCTATTTAAAATGCCAACTATGACATCTTTCAGTGATAACCTCAAATTTTCACCCATTAGTCCACCAATTACAAAATCTGTTCCAAAAAGCGCGCGAATGGGAGCAGCCATAAAAGAGATGGTATAAGTCTTCTTTGTAAATTGTGCAAAAGGAACATTTCTCTGACTCAGTTAACCCAATTTTGAATAATTTGGTATTGGTAAACAAGATATTATTTAATAATTTATACTGAAAAGACCAGACAACGTTATATGGGATTGAGAACACTTCCTGCAACGAGTTTGAAAACTCTAAATTGGCTGATAAAGTCTTGAAATTATTGGGATATTTGGCTTTATTAACAATCAAGAGAGAGTAGAATTGTTTTGAATGATCTTCCTTGGTTCGATTTTAGAAGATACAAATGATCAAAAGTCAAATTTTGTTGGAAAAGACGACCTTTTACCCTATAAATTTTTTCTGTGAAAAGAGGGACGGTCATTCCAAACGGGAGAGGATGGAAATAATTGACCTGGATCTAAACCGCGTTTTTGCAGAAAACCGCCACCAATTTCTCAAATAATGGCTTTTTTGCGCTTAACGCCACGTGGCAAGTCACGTGACCCCTCAGAAGTACTAACGCTACTTTAAAACGTTCAGGACGTTGCCAAAATTGTAAAACTGGACGTGCTGATTGGAATTCGACAAAAAAGGTTACAAGAGTCATTCTTGAGATACAAACCCATAAATCTAAAATGAAGGGTGTTTGTAATGGGTTATTCTTTTGTGATAGTAATCGTTTACGTCACAAACTTGCTCACCAAAGTTTGGGCATTTGTTTGATACAATTATTGTAGCATCGATGGGAGGCGGGTGGCCACATGCCGGATCGAGCGGTCCGGGTCTGAGTCCTGGCCTGGGGCCGCATTGCGTTGTGTTCTTGCGTAGGTCACTTTACTCTCACAGTGCTTCTCTCCACCCAGGTGTATAAATGGGTACCGGCAGACTTAATGCTGGGGGTAACCCTGCGATGGCCTGGCATCCAATCCAGAGGGGAGTAGAAATACCCCCAGTCGCTTCACGCTACAGCAACAGGGATAAACTCCGGCCTGATGAGCCACTAGGCTCGTATTCAGACTGAACTCTACTTTACAACTAGATACTATTCTTTATCCATCAAAAGAGAAATTCTGGAAAAAAGTGCAGAACGTTATAAGGTGCTGCGTACATAAGTACAATGCGAAAACAAACCATGCCTCTGTGGGATTCATCTCGTCATAGAGATAAAATATTCTCGTCATGGAGATAAAATATTCTCAAAAAGCTGAAAGACTAAATTCAATGGAACGACGTAAATGGATAAACATTTTTTGTTTTTTCGTACACTCAATACGTGACAATTTGATCAATTTTATCACTTCTCGCGTGGCGCGTGACACAAAGCACGTAATCGATCGGCTTTACACCGCTAGGTTAAAAAAATAAGGCTATGTTCTGAGAGAAATGCATAAGTAGTTTTAGCGTATGGATTACATCACATCAGTCTTTGTTTTTTTCTGTTTAAAATCATTGCATGAAAGGGGTTTTTTTGCAGAACTCCGACATTGAAACATGAGACCACAAAATAACGTAAAAGAATGGCTGTATGGTAATGTATAAACAAACAATTTCCAGCACAAAGTGTGATATGCATTGAAAAACTAACGACTGCAATGGAAAATGAACTTGTTTAAAACGAATTAGCACCAGTTTTGTTTTCTTTGTTAAAATCATTGAAGAGGAAACTTCTGTGCACATAATGTTGCAGATGGGATGAAAATTAAACGTTACTGCAGCTGTGTAGGCGCTAGTCCATTGTCACAGTTTGACTATGATTGAATTGCGCAATATCTTTTCGTTAGACAGCCCCGCTAAACAACAAGTTTTTTTCTTTAGACAACCATTCAATTTGAGCGGTTTTCGTGCGAATTCTGGCCCTGCGATATTTTACGGTTCACGTTCGGATTCTTTAAAGTTTTCCGTATCGCTTACCGCGTGAAGGGTCGTAGAGGTATGTTCTCATAGCTTTCCAATAAAAATCGTTTGCTTTGAACGTCCAATGCATGACAAAATCCCACCAATTGACCATTACGTGACATAGAAATGAAGTCCACATCAAACGCCATATTTACATTTCGACGAGAACAGAACAGAAGCTTTTCTCTTTACAAGCAAGGGACTGACGCTAGAAGGCTTCACTACTTTTATGGATCGCTGTTTTAGAACAAGGGACAGAAATGTTCTGGATTTTCTCGAATTCATTGGTGGAATGTCAACGAGAAAATGATGTACTTCACCAAAAACCACGCGCCGCAACGATTATCGTGCGTGTAGGATTCTGAATATGACAATACTTAACGTTTGAATGTAATGTCTCACAGGAGGTAAGCTTAAACATGACTTTTCTGCCATAGTTTAAGTCCAAATACCGAGGAAATCAAAAACAAGAAGACATTTTCAGGTTCCTTTTATTATCGAATCCCAGACACTTGCCTATTGTTTTCGTTTCTAGCAGGTTAGTGTTGTGATTATCACGATTTTGAGAGCGTTAGTATTCAGCGCTGATGTAAAGCCCGAAAATAATTTTTATACCAGGTTTTACACTGACGTTTCGTCTTTCGAAACGTCAAAATCTTAAGTGTTTTGGTGTTTTACCGGGTAGCGGATTTGCCGATTGAAAAAGTGTGCATAATTAAGAATTTTTAGGAAGTGAATTTTAGTGATTTTAAGCGGCTCGTCGTGACCTTGAAAATTAACCCACAGAAGTATAATTGGCCTCAAAAGACTTGTAAACTCCTCAAAAATAAATTTCCAGGCTCAAACTGGAGTGTTATTTTGATGGGGATTAAACAGAGCGAAGTTTATGATAAGGTATTAGTCACTGAATTTTGCGTGTTTTTGACCAGACGTGGGACCGCAACGGATTTTTGATTTTTTAGCGGGTTTAAAAACATATTTCAAGAAAAAAATCACACCACGTTTCTAGGCTTACCATAGGCTATCTCTGGGAAGAATATGAAAAATTTTGATTTTTCATCATGTGCCACATATTTTCGATATGGCTCGGTCCTAGTGGACATTTCCTCTTAACAAGGACACGGCAATCATGTAAAACAGTTGTAATGAGTTTTTATAGTTTCTTAACCTTCAGCTCAACTGATGATTCCTCGTGTTTAAATATTTACATCACATTACATTACATCAGAGAGAAACGCAAGTCATATAACAAACTGTTTCTGTACATAAATTATCATTGCAAATTTTACCTCTTCACGCATCATTTTGCTGTCGTGGAATTGACAAAAATTGGGAGCAGTTTGGTCATGCTAATGTTACACACAAATTGATAACTTATAGAACTGAATACTGCTTTGAAAAGCCAGGCTAAGATCTTTGAATTATTCTAACGTTAATCAGGAGCCCATTACTAGGAGCCTGCAACTCCGATATTAAGCAAATGCAACGGCATTTTTACCGACCAGTCTATTTTTAGACATTTCTCCCGCGAAATAGGCCAGTGCCAGTCTACATGAGCACGCATCGGTACGGATAAAACAATGAGGCCTCACGTGAACATGTCGACATCTTTTCGACATGTCAACATTAGTCCGTGCTTGTGATTGCAATAGGTTACTGAGGTTCCTGTGGGGATCTGAATTCGCGATAAATTCAAACTAAAAATAGATCGGTCTGTGAAAACGCCGTGACAGGAATATGAGGTAGTTGCAGGCTCCTAGCGATGGGCTCCTGCGTTAATTCAATTGTTTGGATGCAATGTAACAAGTTCAATGTAATGATAAGTTATTCCTTCAGTAACTTGATTTTCTGTTTCTTTTCTTGTCTTTACTGTACAAACTGTAGCAAAGTCTTGCAGCCACTCAAAGAAGCTTAACCCTGCAGCGGAAATGGTACTGACGTCATTGATCCAGATAGTGATGGAGGCTTGCCACCTTTCAACGTCGCTTGTGACATGACTGACAAGAATGGAGTTCGCGTGACCGTCATCAGTCACGACAGCGAAGACAGAACGCTGGTGTATGGATTTGAACGTGCAGGATCGTATTCACGAGACATTCAATACCCGGAAGCGGATCTTCTGCAGCTCGCCGGTCTCGCCAGTGTTTCCACACACTGTGAACAGTTTATCAAGTATGAGTGCATTGGCTCAAAGATGTTCACGGGCAAGTATTTTCATGCCTGGTGGGTGTCACGTGATTCTGCTAATATGACGTACTGGGGTGGAGCAGATCCCGGTAGTGTCGACAAGTGTGCATGCGGGATGACTAAGTCATGTGGAAATCCAAAACTACCTAGCAACTGTGATGCCAATGATCCAATAGGGCGTGAAGACAGCGGCCTCCTCAATGACAGGACCAGTCTTCCAGTTAAACAGCTGAGGTTTGGAGATACCGGTTATGCTTACAGTCACAACTCTGATGAAAGCGGCAATCATACACTGGGAAAGTTCAAGTGCTATGGAATTGCTTGACTGCACAGCACTAAACATTGAAATTTTTCAATGTACTTTTAACCAAACATTGACATAAAGAGGCACTCGGAGCGAAATTTGTTAACGTAAAATTAGTTTCAGCTCATTTTTAAATCAATCAAGGAAAGTTTAAGCTTGAAAAATTTTAAATCAGTAAAATAAGGAGTGTCTGATGAACTATATCTTGGATTTAAAAAAGGGAGGCAACACACTTGAAAGTGCTTGTAGTTAAAGTTTACAGTGTGAATGATCTTTTAGCTTGCTGCGAAAATTACGCATATCAGCAATACATTATATTTATCATTAAAAGCGAAAGCCCAAACGACCGCAAAATTAACGTTCCACTGGTCAGCAGATTAACTCACAAAACTGGTTATCAGATTAACATAAAAAAACGTTTGCGATAACACAGCGCGACTGGTCGAGTGCGTTTGCTTTCCATAACCATAAAAGAAGACTTGTATAACAACACTGTTGTCTGTATAAAATGGACGCTTTGTGACAGATTTGTTTAAAATCAAAAATACTGGTAAGACCTAAAAACGGGAATAAAATACTCTCAACATAATATAACGTTTCGAGGATTA